>QFEL01003413.1:0-29514 GCA_003316195.1 Neoboletus brunneissimus
AGTCAAGCCCGTCAAAGGGAGGAGTATGCGCGTGGGGTGCAGTTTCTGGGTAGCATGGGGCTCGCGTCGCCGGGGTCTGCATCGTCGACTGAGGGTGGTCCTGGATTCTGGCTTTGGCGGCAGCTCGTGGGAGGCCCCGCTGCTGCTATCCGACCGATCGGGTCGCCCTCTTCTTCCTCTTCCTCTTCGTCATCCTCGTTCAAGCCCTCGCACAGTCGTGCCAAGTTTGAAGCAGGCGAGGTCGATGCGCTTCGGGAGCTGTTTCACCGATACGCTTCATCACGTGACCCCAGCGCCCTCCCTCAGCCACAGTCACAATCACACGCGCGGTTGAACAAGGCGGCTATCCGACCCGCATTAGAAGCGTTCGCGCGCGAATGGCCGGGCGACGGGTATGACGAAGGGTTCAGGGAGGCCGATTATCGATACGTGTTTGCGCAAGAGGGACTGGATGATCGGAACCGGATGGACGTGGACGTGGACGAATTCGTCGAGGTGAATGAAGAGGGGAATTCAACGTTTCACTAGGCACTGACCGATGTTCCTTGTGCAGATTTGTGGACAGTTGAAAGACGTGTCGATGATGAGCGTGGCCAAGGTTGCCAAGAAGGAGCGAAAGCGGATTCCTGTAGAGAAGAGCGGTGGAGGTGTATAGTCGTGGGATTGTCCCCCCTTTCTCCCTTTTTCTTTCTTTCCCTGTGGTTTCGTGGTCGTGTTTGACATCCAAAATATCTGAGTCCGTTCCGTGCATCAGACACAATTATTTAGAGTTTGATTTTGTCTCCAGATTTTCCTTGCACGCAGTTCGTTAGGGGACAGACATTCTCATCCAGGTGGTGTCAACTACATACCCAATTTGAATCAGTCAAGCGTTTGCTCAAACCGTGTGGGATAGAGTCCCTCGAACATATATATTCTTGGTGTGGCATCTACATAAAAAAACCGCCTCTAATACACCACATCATCGTTTTCTGCCAGTACATCAAGTCGCTGACGCTACATACGATTTACGTATAGAACAATAAAAAAAACAAGCTCTTGTCATGACTGTCCAAAGAGCATCGATCATCGCGTCATCGTGGAACAACAACAACAAAAAACAAGATAGATCACAATCTAGCGATACGTGATCGCGACTCGGCTTCGTACTCGTCCACCAACACCCTGCGCAAGACCTTGCCCGTGGGCGATTTAGGTATCTGCACATCGTCAATAAATGTTTTAGTTAAAACCAACAACGAGATGGTCGATCGAAATGGGCATGGTCTAACCTGGTTGACGACGGCGATGCCACCCCTCAGCCATTTATACCGACTCAGCGTCTCGCGGACCCACGCGTCCAATCGCGCTACGACTTCTGTTGTACCGAGCGCCTTGCCGTTGGGGGATAGAACAACCCACGCTCGGGGGAGACGCTCATCCGCTGTTCGTCCACCACTCACCCCAGCAACGGTTACGTCATTGATAAGCTTCTCGGGATGTCTGAGCAACGTGTCTTCAATCTCCGTCGGAGACACTTGCATCCCGGAGATTTTTAGCGTGTCCTGTCGCCAAAAGAGAATCAGATCGTGTCGTGTCCCGGAAAACGGATGCAATCAAGTTAAAGATTCCTTTTTCTTTTTTTTGGCTTACCTTGGCTCGGTCTTGGAAACTGATATGGGACGTTAGCCCAAATAAGAATGCCAACATGACGAGACGTACTATAGGACACCGTCTCCGTCTATGCGTATCCGATCGCCCGTACGAAGCCATCCATCTTTGAACGTTTCATCGGTTGCCTTTTTGTTTTTCCAGTAGCCAAGCGCGACAGAACCAGAGCGGACATATAGCTCCCCGGGTTCATTCAGGGCTGCTAATCGGCCATCTTCACGTACGACGCGGGCTTCGACTCCAGGTAATAGTATGCCGACGGACCCGGGCACGTTCTTGGCTCGTCCCTCGAGTAGTCCAGGAAGAGGCTTCATGGAGATGGAGAGTGTCTGAAGAGGTGACGATTTAAATTTTTCGTGAACAACGGGAGGGGACCATGATATCCTTACACATTCGGACATTCCATACCCTAATAGTTATCGTCAACGTGAGGATAGGAAAGTGACATCGTAATTCACCGACCTTCATTAACCCGTTCCACGCCAGGGAAACGTGAGCGTAGTTGCTCGGCAAGAGAGACAGGAAGATAGGCAGCTCCGCAATTTATGGACTGAACGGTACTAAAATCAGCAGATGGAAACCTGGGATGGTGCACGATTTGGTGGACAAGGGATGGGACCAAATATACGGTCGTGACACGGTACCTCGATTGTGAAGACGACTTATCAACATAAAAATTTGGATGCGTGAAGAGCGAGACTTACTTGGGGATGGAGTCGAAATACACTTCGGCATTCCATTTAGGTAGGTGGACAAGTGTTGCAGGCGATAAGAAGCATCTAAATGTGGCGATGTGGAGACCATAGACATGATGTATTGGCAGTACATTAAAAATCACGTTCAAGCCTCCTGGACCATTCCATACTGGAGGCTTTTGCAGGACCCGTGTTAAGCAACCAAAATGTTCAAAGCAATAAAGAATACATACAGGTTGGACTTTGAGTGCCTCCGCAGACAGTACTAATACCTGAGAGAGAGAATCGATGAGATTTCCGTGCGAAATCATGACGGCTAACAAAAGAATGATGCGAGTTAGCACATACTAATAAAAGCGGGGTTAGATGTTTAGATGGGCGGGAAATAACGTACCTTTTGGTAGCCCACTCGTCCCGCTGGAGAATGCCAAATAAGCAAGCGTATTGTTTCGGGCTGGCTGTATCGGTAATCGTGGCAACCTGTTGTTTCGTGCCCACGCAACGAGATCTGCATAGCTCGTACGGCCCCCAACATTTCCCCCTAGGATATATATGCGATCTTCTGGGAGGCCCGAAGTGAGTGCTAAAGGCAGGAGGGTTGGGCTGACGAATAAACGCGTGGGACCTGTGAGCTTGAAAGTGTGCTGGGACTCAAAAGGGGTAGAATAGGATGAGAACATGGCAAACGGGACGGTCATGACGAGTAAGGAGTGAAGGAGGGCTACGCAATCCTATGAGAGGCGTTAAGCTGGGCCGCGTGTGTCCGAGCGAGAGGAATACCATTGAATTCTCGGAAAGCACGCCGACGAGTTCGTTATTTTCTGGACGGATACCAAGCCCGCCTTGCTTGACATCACAAGCCATAGCAGTTGCGCCATCGCGGACGGTGTCCAGAAACTGTCGGAATGATCGTGTAGCACCTGTGAGTGCGTTCACATGTAACGGGTAATCTGGCCAATCGGCTTGGTCCGGACGGTTGAAGAGAATGTTGTGGACGTTTTGTGACGGCAGTAGTTGGGGTAAAGGGGGGAAGAGAGACTTGTGGTACATGCTGAACGACGGAGAGTGTGTCTGAGAGGGGAAGCTGTATGTCTAGCGAGTTCATTCTGATCTTTTATATATCGTCGCGGGCAAACGGATGAACAACTGGCGCCGTGTAACCGGAGCATGAGAGTGTCACCCGGGAAGTATATCACCTGTCTAAGTTCTGTTGCGACTGGTAGCTCACACAGTCGGATATGCGTCTACTACGTTCAAACGCTGACAACATATACCGGGTACTCCACGTCTCCGGCGGGCTATCCCCATTGCCCGACAGATAGGCTTTCTCCATGCTGCCTGACTCAAGAGCCTGGCATGTGAACCTGCCACGTCAATATTGTACCTGGTGGCGAACGGTTATTGGTACCCTATCACCCAGGACCATCGCAACCGCCCCAGATCGGTGGCATTCTTATGGTGCAGCAATCCAGGCATGATGTGGACAGATCACCGTCGGTGACCTGTCGCTATAATTGTCCGGCTTGGAGCTGCCCAACCCGGCGTCCAGATCGGCATTTGCCCTTTCCGAGTACCGTCGTCGAACCCAGGGCGTCACGGGGACACGATGCGCCAGCGAAACTCTGTTTCATCTGAACAGCTTGCGTTAACGCTTCCCGAATGTCGAAGCTGTCTCATCTTTGAATCTGATGAGGCTAGAAGACACCGATTATGTACTTCCGGTGGCTCATCCGTTTCAGCTCGAACCGAGACGTCGATAAACCATGCTTCCCCATCGGATCTGAATCAACGTCTCGCCGAGTCGATGCATAGTTGGGTCAGTGTAAGTCCGAGAGAATTAATTAAAATTAGATCGTGGAGGCCTCGAACACGTCGGCCCGGTTTACAGCTTTGGTTTTTCAAACTCGGGGGAACGGCGAGGAGTGGACTTTTCCGAGCATACTCGCAAATGTGACCAAACAATGTTTGGGCGGAGATTGAACTGTGCTGATCGGCAAAGTTCCGCCGTCCCGTCTTAGGGGCTCTTGCTATGACTTTGATCATGGCTAGCTTCACATGGATTGCATGAAGATACCAAAAGACTCACCCTTATCCCATTCAAATGGCCTCGCTTTGCCACATTTACTGTTTGTGGTGCCAAAGGAGCAGCAAGGGCAGCGAGGTATGTTCATCTGATCTCGGCGGGCTCTGGGCGATGCTTACCTTGTCCTTAGTACATCACTTATGTTGTTCGTGACCGCTCTAGTGTATACGAAAAACTGCCATTATCTCTTGAAGACGATGTTGATATCAACTGTGTCAAGGGTGGAATGCTCCCGCACAGAGATCTACGTGGATATTTAGGCATGGCTGGAATCGTATTCCTTAAGGTATGCCCAGAATTGGATATACATGTGTCCTCCACACTTGTCTCTAGCGTGCACCGTGTCCAAACTCCCAACTTTGCGATGGCACCTGCCAATGTTCCGTGGATTGGGGAAGGTCCTATTCCACACAGCCGGACAACATTACAGCACATGGAACCACCTACGGGACGATGTCCAGTTCCGGCATGGGACATTCAAGCTGATTGGTCCCGTGATGATCTACCACCCCCGCCTCGCACCCTGCTTGACGTCATGTATGGGGTTGCTGTCGTCAAGCACTGGAAGTGCGATCATCTGGGCGGTTTAAAGATGACTTCAGTAGAGTCCTGGCTAAAAATCCGAAGTTGAGCCAGACGATTCAAAGGACCTTGGAAGGGTAAACAGAAAGGGACAAAAACGTTCTCGTCAGATGCGTCAGCAGGTGTGCTGGAAGCCATGGATGATGTCCTCCTGTCGATATTGGTGAAGGGCACTACGCCCCAATTAATGGCTGCAGAATGGGAGAAACGGAAGTTGCGGAGCAAGGAGAAAGAACTACGTTCTCAAGAACATGGTAATGGGAAAGTACGACAGTGGTTGAACTTGGATGCGTTTGTGAGCGCTTTCATCAAATCCCTGTTTCCTGAATGAAGGACTAATGGTGTGACATGAACAGAGTTGTCCGTTGTGAAGTATAGTGCTCTACCATGACCGTCCCGAGTCTTACATCCGTTATCACCTAATTAGCCTACACCAACTGCCTTTTCCACTTGCTAATCTATCAGCCCCTAAGATGGTAGATATTGGTTACCTGGCCGCTGACACTGACTGTTATAGAAGTGTGGCTCTATTCGAAAGAACAAATCTTCAGACGATACAAACTTCCATTTAGGCTAGACTCTGCTAGACCATGCTCAAACTTCCACTCCCTGATATATTGCGCGGTTTCGACATACGGTAGCCTGAGGGCAGTCATCAGACTAATCTGCCAGTGGGTGCACGGTAGGAACTCATTACCGAAATGCTGGGGATTCCGGCAACCCGTACGTCAACGGTCAGTCTGATGATGCCTTGAGACCAGGCCTTCGTTCCTGCATGTGGTGTATGCTCTTGCAATCTCGCTGCATGGGCTGTAGCGATCAATACAGGTTGGAAGTCTGCTGATTATAATGTCTGCACCCACTCTGTGTCGGTCCCTTGACCGCTCCATTTGGTCAATCAGGCGTCCGAGATTTGAAATCGCCCAACCGTGATTTTCCTCGCAACCAATGCCTGTGCAGAGATGGGTCCAGAATACTGTCTTCGCAAAGTTGACTAGAGGCCTCCGTTTCCTCATAGACTAGTCCAACGTGTTAGTTTACGCGCTGCACGAGATGGCCACGAGGACGTGGCCCGGTTTGAGTGGGTCAACCGGTCTGATCGTTCTTTGTCTAAACGTCACCGACCTTGAGCATCTCTTAATGTTACATGTTGGCAGTCTTTCGAATCCTGTTTATAATTGATGTGTAGCCAAGCCAACGAGCAGGACAACAATTTTGCAACAATTGGCGTGTGTTTGATCAGGCACCGACCCGGACTTGGAACACGTTCCAATTAGACACATTTTGCTTCGCAGACTAGGGTTGCACTTGCGAGTTCACAGCACATGTCTTGTCTTCAAGTGCTTACTGACGTCGCCAACACCAAACTCTGACACGGACGACCCCATTCGAGCTGCAGTCACACCAACGATACCGGTTTCCTGTTTATTCGCCTCCTAATGCCTCCGAACCTCAAGCAAAGGCTCGCAGCTCTCTCCCTAGCTTCTTCGTCTCCTACTTCGCCCCTAAGCGCCGCGAACCTGAGGAAGCCCTTTCAACATCCTTGGAAGCGAGGATTCCAGGATCCGACTGCAAGCGAACTAGATGCGCGTGGCAGAGCCCAAGAGATCATGGGCAAGGTCATATTTCAGGCTGGTGTCGACTATGAGTAAGTATCATGCTTGTCCGAGTTCCGAAATCTCGTTTTCTTATCGAAATGACTGTTAGGACGAGACCTATGTAAGCTTCAAGACAAGGCTCAAACGAAATCGCCTGATCCTGTTTGGCTGCAGGGTAATCATCAGCGCTTCAGCGCTTCCTGATCCTCACGAAGTGTCGTATGATGCCCTTTTGTCGTGCGTCGTCTTGTTGTTGGAACGGAATCAATACCAACAATAGATCATTTAGCCGCATTCTATCATACCTTGACCTTTACGGTACGTTCCATTGTGACCTGTACAGGCTACCTGCTCATCTCCGGCAGTGGAGTCCGATTATACCGTAGTATTCTTTGCTGCTGGGGGTAGACATGCTCCCGGCTGGAACTGGGTATGGAAAGCTTACCGTAGCCTCAGCCGGAAATATCGCAAGAACTTGAAACGCTTGGTGAGTCTTCATGCGACCCGCTCTCATGTCGTTCCTAACTCTGCGCAAAGTATATCATACATTCGTCTTTCTTTTCCAAGAGTGCGTGTCTCCCCGTTCTCCTCTTATAATGTACCTGATGTCTTTCAGTGTTGTTCTCCTTGGCTGGCGCCATCATAAGGTTTGTATACGCCCTTGAGATTATTTTTTGATCAATTTTTCAACTTGTTCGCAGTCCCAAATTCTTCCGCAAAATAGTGTACATTGACACGTTGTCGGAACTTGCACATCATGTCCCGCTGACACAGATTGACATTCCGCCGGCGGTATATCAGTATGTTCTCGTTGCTTTCATGCCTCCCACCGAGGTTTTAAACAAGTCGTTAGAGAGAACATGAAGCACGAAAAACAGATTAACCTGCCTATACCCATCCGCGCGAGTGTATTTGGCGTGCCACTAGAAGAACTAATGGGATGCGATGGCGAGAAGAGTGGTATTCCTCGAGTTATCAAGGACTCGATTCAATATATTCGGGAGAGTGGTGAGCTCAAGGCATATTGATCACACCTACAGTCCTTAGAACTCTTCTTCGCAGGCATGAATCAAGAGGGACTATTCAGGCGATCTCCAAACTCTGCCTTGTTGAAGCAAGTACAACAGGCTTATGACCGAGGTGTGTCGTAGTTTGTGTCTAAAGCTGCCATCTTGAGTCGAGCGTTACCCAGGCCAGGTTGTTTCTCTCGAGACGTTTGACGATCCCTATCTAGCCTCTGTTCTTATCAAAAAATACCTGCGCGATCTTCCTGACCCTCCCTTTCCCGAATCACTTTACCCTGTCGTTCGACAATGTCCTGTGATTTCAAGCGATCTATCCGACATGGTTGCCGTTGCATACATCCGAGACACCCTCCTCCCCCAGTTGATGCCATGTGTATACATCCTCCTGAGCCATGTCCTACGTGAGAGCGACGATGTTATCTATATGTACTCCACTCACAGCATCTATCTAGACCTCCTTCACGAAGTATCGTCGCACTCTTCAAGCAACCGCATGGACGCACATAATCTTTCTATCGTCCTCTGTCCGAACCTCGTCAAGAGTTCAAACCCCATGCGAGACGTCATGATGTGCGTGGTTCCCGGAGGTCCTTCACCAACCAACGACCCGCCGTCGCTATCGTCCTCCATGACTTCAGCGACCACTCTTTCCAGGTCGTCAAATTCCTCTTCTGAAGGGGGCACCACCCTAGGTGCTGTCATCAAACTTTGCATCCAGCGATACTACGAGATATTCGATGAAGTCAAGGATCGCTCTGAACCTGTATCGTCCTCGAGACACCTTTCGCGATCACCTTCCCCGCTATCCTCTTGTGGCTCTTCGGTGTCGTTATCAAAACCGCCCCGACCACTCTCTCTTGCGGTTGATGATGAGGACAGTATTGATGATGCTATGCTTGTCATGCCGATTGGTCCTGCAGGCAATGCTGGATCCTCATGGTATGCCAGGGAAGGCCGAGCACCGAACACCACGGTGAATTTGAGCATCGGAAATGCAGGCAGTTCCACGCTTCCGTACCAACCCCGCCAGCGCAAGACGCCCGCGGTGGGCGTACGGTCCATCAACAATGACCACAATGGTGCAAGCTCCAATTTCGCATCTCGCAGTCGAGCCAGGTCCACGCTGAGCATCGAAAAGATCGGAAATGGATTCGGGAGTGGGAGGGGTTCTATATCGATTGGGCGAGGAACCTTACGGAAGGCGTCTGGGTCTGGCGTGGAAACACTGGGGATTACTGCGGGCGGCTTCTTCACACCGCCCGCATCCCCCCCTCCTCCACTGCCTTCCTCTTCGGAGCGATCGCCAGAGCCTGCCCGGAGCTAATCAACGTCACGGCGTTCAAGGTATATCGTTGCGCGATCTCTATCATCATATTTATGGCTCCATTTTTTCTTTCTGTCTTGTCGATGATGTGCTGGTACCAAGAAGCGCGTGCTGTCGTGTTACTATCTATGTTGCCGGACAATCTATCCTTTTGCGTCGTTTCGAATCTCCTGTTGCTCGGGTAGTGCTGCGGATCAGTTCTTCTCGTAGTCATGTTCGCTATGTGGGCATTTCAGAATGGTGGCGATTCTATTAAATTTGGATGCGGATATAAGCACAGGTTATGTGGCAGGGAATCTGCTGTACTAAACTAATTTCCACCGCGGTTATTTCCACCGCCAACCTCGCTTTTCACCATTTCCTGTGTATTTTTTTTCGTCCCCATCACACGGTTGCTGCGGTCTCGGTTTATGTCGTGCTAGCCGCGTTAGATGAACTTCACAGTGAATGGGTGTGAATAGATTAGATCAAACAAGGGGTGGGATGTTGTTCGTCTTACCTTGTTGTCATCTATTTATTTGTTTCTTACACCTTATCAGCAAAGTATGACGTCATATGATACTTTTTGGAAATCAGGGGGCCCATGAGCTCAGACGAGATGTAGTACCGTACTCCCGCGCAAAAATGGTCGGAATTAGTTATCAATCCCACATGTGAGGTTCTCTTCCAGGAATCACGGCCTAAAGGACTATATGCACCGACAAATCGCGGACGAGACCGCTGTAGTCGTCAAGGTAGCTCCCCAATTACATCTTAGAGATCTCCGTGTTCGGATGGAGAGCTACAAGTAAACGATTGGGTGCGATGTCGACGAAAAAAACATGCGGGCAACTGTGACGTCACGGTGATCGTAAATCGCAAAAAGTGGCGTGGCGTTGCATTTGACAAGGTTTCTCTCACCCCACAATCGTGGGAACAGCTTACCACAGAAACACCTTCCTTTTTTGTAACGCTCACTCACCGGTCTTTGCCGCGACCTCTGACATTCAACAACTACAAACACCGCCAGACAGTGACTACATGGTGGAAATCAAATGTGTAGATTTTCCGCCGTAGCTTCATGTCCAGGACTTGCCCCGAGAACCAGTCCATAATTGACGATAAAAATATTTTATTTTATTTTGCAGTTCTAGATTACTGAACGTGGGAATGAGCGCGAAAAGCTTCCGTGTCTTGGCAGTCTTCTCGCGCACGGACGCGTCGTCGGCGTGTCTCTCTAGAGCGAGCCTAGACGGACTGAATTGCACGTCGTTTTCACCCTTGTGAGATCGGGCATCTGTCCACCGCTGCATTACCCCTCAGACCGTGCGTAGAGACAACGTTTGGCTGAGAAGACGCTGTCGAAAACATCGACTGGCACTGTGCAAGAATCGTGACGTCGTTCAAAGAATCACTGATGCTAACGAAGCTGTTCATTCATTCAAACCGAGCGGCGATCACTCAAGACAGCCTCGAGCCTTTGGTCAGGCCACTGGGGAGGCCTCGTGGTGTCCATGCTATGCCAAGGAATGTCGAGTATATAACAACTCTGTCAATGGACAAGTTCAGCTCTTCAGCGTTATTTAGGTAAACGATACAACAGGCAAGTTCCTTCCTCGCAGCAGCGGCGGGGCTCTCCCATCATGCATCATCGTTCACTCACGCACTTCGTACCCTTTACCAATAGAGTCATAAACGTTTCAAATGAGCGAAACGCCCAAGGAAAGCGCAGCACCATTTATTCCCAATGATCTCGGGCTTAAACTACAGACGACAATGCCGTCTGCCATCAAAAAGCGGAGCAGAGATGGTGGGAGGTGAGGCGATAAGATGGTTTGGTTTGGTTTGGCTCTCATGCCATGGTAGCACTAGTGGTTCGGTAGCGAGTACCCTAAGGGGCTCGCAAAATAAGAGGCTGTCGACGCCAGATTCGGAGGCGTGAGTTCGTCCTACTGAACGCGTGCGCGGTGTTGACCGGACGCATGCAGTCTTCCCAATGGTTGGGCGAGGATCAAACATCCGGACTTGGGCGTCTACTATGTCAATGAGGAGAAGGTACGTCAAGTTGTGCGTGTCTGGCAACTGTACTCACATAACCATGCTAGGGTTTGTCCACGTTGTCGGACGTGCTCCAGCCCAGAACGCATTTTCTGATCATGGAAGGCGTTGCCATACTTCAGAGAAGCCCAGCGCTACAAGCTCTGCTCGAAGACCAAGAGGTTGACTTGGTCTTGGATGTACAACACACCAACGGGGCCACAAGGACATCTTATTACTGCGTTTCTCACGTCGAGCGGCGTGTCTTTTGGCTCGAGGGTATCGGACACCAGGAGGTGGATATCCCGTGTACATCAAACAAGTGCACGAGGTCCAAGGGTTCGAGCATTCATTGTTCGTTCATATCATTTGTGCCGTAGTCCTCAAGGCTAACTATCTCCAAGGTATCGAAGCGCAATACTGGTGAGCCCATCCGTCGGTGAACGACCACACGATAATGGATAAGGTGGCTTCTAGGGAGCATTGTGAGCTATTTCCAACGACCTTCACGGTGACCAAGGACGTCACTGGTGAATTAAAAGACATATTGCTACAGGCTGCGGCAGGTCTAGGACATAATTGATTGTCTTGGCTCTCTCTCACGCGACCGTCCATACAGATAGGCTTTTGGTTAAATTTTCGACATCGCCGTACGACAAGAATGACCTGGAGTACATGTTGAATGTGGTCAAAGAGATCGAAGGTGAGGGGCGTCTAGTCGTCTTGGAAGCGTACCAATCAATCATACGCAGCAGACGTCCGAGAAGGGAGTGGTCATTCCGCTTGGATCATTGGTACGCGCGATCTGATTTTCGTCAATCCTTATCTCATTTGGTTCACCTTGCAGCGAGATTCATGGCTCTCTACAGTAAGGCGATCGCGAAATTATGGTGTTGCCATTCTCATCCTGAATCTTCAACGCGTAAAAGACGATGGGGTGCTGCAAAGCTCGTATGGCCAAGGCGACGATTATTTCGATATCGATGACACAGGACCAAGCATAGGCCCTTATCAACGCCCTACTCTCCTGGCCATCCTCGGACCGTTATTTCTCAAGTCTCCCGATGTGTACGCAGCGGAGCTGCACTCGTTTCATGAGAGCTTCACTTTGGCACGCTGGTCAAACTTTGTCCACAAGGTTGATCAAAGCATCCGTGACTCCAACTTGCTGGTATTTACGTGCCCTTTTCACTTTTGTCATTCCTGACGCACATATCTTCGAATCCCAGGCGACGGTACTCTTAAGCACGAATGTGGGGCTCCTCGCCTGGAGTGAGAATGGCAAGACGGGCGGGATTAATTCACCAACACTCGAACAGATTATGACGTACATTTCGATCATTTGCAGCGTTGGAAGCATCATAGTTGGTCTCGCCATCTTTAAGCAATATCGCGCCAAAGGCGCTGATACGCCGTTACGAGCGGTAATATCAATTGCAATCAACTTTTCTCACTGGGTTTACCACTTTCGCAGGTCGTAGTGCTGAAACGTATTCTAAAAGAGCCATTCGGTCTGGAAAGACTCGCCATTATATGTAGTCTTCCATACGTGTTACTGATGTGGGGGTACGTAAGGAATTCTGTTTAAAAACCGTTTAGGGCTGAAACAGTGTGGGACAGGTTGATTGCGTTTCTCGCGGCATTTAGCGTTATCTTTTACAAGGGAACGGGTATTCAAGTTCGCATCCCTGTCTCCGTAGCCCTTTTCTTCATCCTCCTTTGCCTGTTCTTCTGCTTGTACACTGCCGGACCGCCCAACAAGGAGGACCAGAACCCACAGAAACGATCACGCGAAGACAGGGCCTCCTTTTCCAAAGTCTAATTCTGGGGAGTAACTTGCGTCCGGCTTCTGCCTTGATACGCCCGTGTCCTTTTATTGCTCGCTACCCTACCCACTTTCTGTACGCCTTTTAATTTACTGTGACAGGACCGATGCTCGTTACCCTTTCTTACAACCCCCACCATCGATATTTGCATGACGATGTACCCGGCTTATTTTTGAATTGATCACAGGTGATCATATCCCATGTGCGCCCCGCACCTCGTGTATGCCACGCCCCTCCCGTCGTTGATGGCAGTTCAAATCAATCTCTGCAGAGATCAGATTGGGGTGGGATATCGTATTGAACGAGACAGGGGGTACTGGGAAAATCCCTCGTTTCTCCATGGTTGCAAGTAGAATTCATCCGGCGACAACGGGCGCGTCTTCTCGTCTCGCTGCCAGGACTCATCGACAGGGGCGCAGAGATGGGCACACCGATATAGCTCCGCCGCAAGGTCCTTGGTCTGGGGAACGACCTGTCAAAGGAGGAAAGCCACCGATATAGACGGCCTGGTCACCAGGTCATCGGATTGCCTGCTTTGGTGGGGTGAGTTGCTGATAAAACATCGACACGTACTTTACGTGCGCTGTCTGTCCTCCCATCGAGCCCAACGTCTCCTTGACATTTTCCACCCCGTCGACAGTGACCATCCACCCATGACGAGCGAACTGTCATACAACGGAACTCCCCTAAGTCGGCTCTTTGCGGACGAAAGACAAGGCTGGTCTGGGTGCGTTTTTGTATGTTAGACTAGCGCTTAAGTTGATCCATCTATCTTGACATGTCGTCTTAGGTATGTGGAATGGGAAAAATACCCTGATAAGAAAGCGATGGCGAGGGACGTTCTCAAGACACACCGGTTCACTCCGATCCCTGGTTAGTACCCCTAGCCGACCGTCCTTACCATCGTCTTTAACCCTGTTCATCCAAACCCACAAAACGCAACCGTGAGATAGAGTTCCAATTTGTTCCTCTGCCGAACACGAATCCCGTCTTGGTCGGACATCGTTGGAAGGAGTACCACGAGGCTCTAGGCCTCAAATCTATCGTGGATTTCAGCTGGGAAACGGTGCAAAAGGAAAAACCGGATCTCATTCATCTGTTGGTGATTCTCCTGACACGACCGTCTGTTCTTCCTTTTCACCTCCCGTTTCACGTCGTCGTGGGCAGGACTTTCCTTATAATGGTGAAACTCGTCGCGATCAGTTGCTGCAAGGCAAAGTTACGGATAACAAGTACCACTTGTACGTCGTTTTGATACTAGGCGGTCGTGCTGGCAGACTTACCCAACCCAAACTCCGGTCCCTGACAGCGTTCGGAATCATGGCGGGGTACCCGACATCGACGAGGACGCGTTCAGGCTTAAAATTGGTGGGTTAGTCAAGAACCAAGTATCGCTCTCCTTGAGAGATCTCAAAGATCCGGAGAGATTTCCGTACGTGTCCTTTTGTCGTACTGATCTCTCGGTCGGATGGATGACAGTGGCGATAATCCTAAAAAAGCCAAATGGAGGTTACCGTTACTCTGCAATGCAGCGGTACGCGACGAATCGAGCAGATCCGGGAGTATCCTGGAGACGGAGATGAGCTTATCAACGCCCCTTGGGGTGAGGGTGCCATGTACGTCCCCGACGTGCACAATACCAGGAGTCGACACTGTTGACCATTGAGGGGGGACCATGACAGTGGCACTGCAGTGTATCGAGGAGTACCTCTGAAGAAAGTCTTGAAGAATGCTTGCGGTGGTGTCCTGCCTGAATGCCAACACCTCGAATTCATCGGGGCGGACACGTACTTCAAGTTAGCTTCCGGTTGTGGAGTTTTGTTCGCTGTGCGGATGTTCTGACGAGTTGCAGGAAAGGCGATGTATTCAACTATGCTGTGTCAGTTCCGTACCGAAAGGTCCGCGCGAATGAGGAAGTGCTTTTGGCATGGGAGATGAACGGAAAAGCGCTCCCCAAGATGCACGGTGCGCCGTTGCGTTTGGTGGTTGCCGGATACATTGGCGCTCGTAGCTGCAAATGGGTCTACCAAATCAACGCGCTTGCTGAGCCGAGTTTGGGGCCTGTTCAGGCCCAGGAGTACCTCTATTATACATCGCAAGTTCGTCGACCTTGACCTTTCCCAGAAGTCGACCACCTGACGCTACAACTATCTAGATAGGCAAACAGAATGCAAAGTATTCCAATGGGTTCTCCATTCAGCAGATGCCCGTTTCGTCTGTCTCGGTCCTGTGGAGGCGGGGAAAGTGATGCTGACGTTGACCTTCTTTACGTAGGAGTGCTATCATCTCCCCGCTGGATAAATCCATCATAACCCACGACGGATTCATCGAATTGAAGGGCTGGGCCTACAGTGGTGGCGGTAACTGGGTCGAAAGGGTAGAGGTTTCTCCTGACGGGCACGTGTTTTTCTTTTTTGCAAGACTTCCCTTGCCGTCGTGCTAATGTCATTATCCCTAGCGGTCACGTTTGGTACGCCGTTGATCAGGATCATATGACAGAGAAGGTAGAGTTTGAGCGTCTTGATCCCTTTGTCGATTGTCTGAGAAGGTACTTCACTGTTAGCACTATCATGCGTGGCGGCTCTGGAGGATCAAAGTGCCCGTCGACGCTGAAGGCTGGCTTGAGTTCTGCGTTCGCACGTGGGATTCTTCGAACAACACGGAGCCTACCTTTGTTCGCTCTGCATGGAAGTATGTTTCCGGTGTGTTGTTGTCTCTGGGGGTGTGGTCTGACAAGCCTGTAACAGCTGGGACCTCCATGTCACGTCTTCGTGTCATAGGGTCAAACTCTATAGCGTCAATAAGACAAGGGCTGCAACGAGAAAGAGGCTTGACGAATTGGCAGCGAGAGGTGAAGGGATAGAGCCATTGTCCAGGCCACTGGAATACGCTCTCGAGGATCATGACGAGTATCTGGCCGCACGCCGCAAGCACCCTCGTGAGCCACTGAATTGATTTTATATAGTCCATTATACATCACACGAGAACTTTTGTGGGGAAACGACCTACATGATCTGTATTATCGAATGTATCCAAGACCTTATGCAAACACTGGGGTTATACTTTGGCCAACATCCACCTCTCTCCCTCCCTTGCCGAGATCCCTTCTGTATCAGTGAATCCTGTTCTGGAATACAACGCGCGACCAGCGACGTTGTCGTCGTAGACGAGTAGAACCACCACTTTCTCGCAGTCCCCGCGACTTTCACTCGAGAACTTGACATCGACGTTTGTTCGTGCCCATTCCAAACATGCGTTTACCAGTTTGGCTCCAACACCGCTGCCCCTATGCGCAGGGTGTACCCACATCGCATACAGTGCATATATCTCCCAATCGTCACCCACTCCGGCTTCTTTGAATGGATCCAGGACGGAAGGGGACGTCATGAGGTCCGTGGGCCCTACTATACAAGCCGTCCCTATCCACTCGTCCCTCTCGCCCGCATCCTCGTCGACGAGGCCGCGTGCATGCGAGGTTGAGGCATCCATCACGGAAGCGACAAACGTCCGCTTGGAGGTCGAGTCAAGTCGCTGTCGCCAGACATTCTCTGAGAAAGCCACCTCGCGTGCGTAGGTGGAAATGAAGGCGTGCGGGTCGATTTGGAGCGAAGTGAGTCGGAGCGATTTGTATGCGGCGAGTTGGGATGGGGAGACGGGTGGTTCGATGGGGAATATGGTGTACGTTTGCATCGTTGTTGCGGTTGAGTCAGGCGATGTTTCAGGATGTCCTAGGACAGGTACTAGTTCTTCGTGATTAGCCCCCTCGTCGTGATAATGGACCCAAAAATAGTGTAGACCGAGTCACTGCCATGATATGACTCAGACTCGTATCCAAGCGTTGAATAGGATGCCGGTCGTTTCGACATCCACGAATTCGAACCGCGGGTCCCGCCAGATGCTGGTTGCGTGGACGATTGAGACGATGGGAATTCCAGGAGAGCAATGAATTGGGTTGCAGCAAATCCGGTCGCTAATAAGTCAACACCGGCAATTCCCGGTCTGAGGCATTGCTTGTCAACATCATGGTCAACGAAACATCTCACAGGTACAAATCGCAAAAACTGGCACGGCATACAAAAACTGCGGTGGAAAATAGTTGTGCAGATTTTCCGCCATGGGGATGAGGGTATCAACGCCCCTTTGGGTGAGGCACCGCGTACACCCTCGACAGAATGCAAAGTCACTACTCCAATGGCCGCAGTGGATTCTCGATTCAGCAGTTGCCCGTTTCGTCTGGATCGGTTCCTTGGAGGTGTGGAGAGTGATGCGGATGTTGACCTTCCTTATGCACTAGGAATGTTATCACCTCCCTGCTGGATAAATCCGTTACAACCCATGACGGATTGATCACATTGGTCGTGACTCCGACTTACTCGGCCGTATGAACAATTAGATGAGATCTAGAGAAATGTTAGTTAATTCCTGTGGTATGGACCAAATAAAAAATACCAAAGTAAAGCCCGCGAGTCAATGCTATCGGCGTCAGAGGGGGCCGAAATACGAAGCGTTGCGCATCTTATCTTCCGAGCTAGCCACTCAACTGCCGGTGGACTCTCACAAACATATGTTTTTCGAGTCTTAGATACGTACGCAATCCTCATGGTCGTTATGCCATACTCACCCCGCGCCTTCACGATGCACGTGCAGCTGAAAAGCGCTCATGTGTTATTATATCGACAGTGCATAATAAACTGCGAAATTAAAAACCTCGAGTCCACGGCTATCTAAGATACCACCTATAAGTCCAAGTCCTCTAATCGATATCTCGTTGTAGAGGTATGGAAGCGAACATAACCGGACGTGTAATGTTTGAATGCTTTACAAGCTTCTGGAGATCGCTCCAGTATTTTTACGATCCTCTTGTAGAGACCGACCGTCACATCCGTCAAATCACCGAATGTTTCCAACTTTGATTTCTGGGTGCGAGCAGCTAGCACGGATATCTGGTTGGTCGTCTCGCCTACTCGCTCTTCCTTGTAAAAGGATAGTACATCGCTAAAACAGGTTAAATAAAGCGTCAACCTGAGACCAGACAAGGTACACACTTGACATTATGGATGAACAGTGTCATCTCCGGGATCGCTTGAATGTAGTCATTCAGGGGTGTCTCCCGCAGGAACACCATGAATCCGTAAGCTTCCGCGACACCAGACATGATTCTTTGATAAGTGGGATACTGTTGTGCAGCGCTCGAGATCTACTCGCCACCGTCAGTGACATGTTCTAGAGGGCAACTTTGACAGAAATACCTCCATAGAGCTCGTTTCACTCTCCAGTATATTTGCAGTGACAAAGTTTAACGTCGATGTGGTGATCAAGTGAGAGGCGACAGGCTGATACAAGTCCGAGGCCCTTCGGATGATATCTGCAAACGCATCTAAAACGCCATTCCCCTGTGGTTCCCTCCTAATGAATCGGTCATTGAACAGATAGATGTTGGGCATCTCTGTTTGGAAACGGTTGGCCGCGTCGTCTACGATGATGGCACACGAGGTGTAGAGTGCAATCCAGATTCGGGTCGGACGGTGAGGGAGATGCACCCCAGCGGTTGCTGCATAGACGACCCCCTCCCGCAAGTACGTCCGCACAGACGCGTCACCATCGACCGGGTAGCCACGTCGCATTGCATCGTCGATACATTCCTGGTACAATTCTTCGTCAAAGGGGGTCACTTCATATGCAACATTACATTGCTCGAGAAGTGAGCAAATGTTTCTACGTGCAGTCTGAATCTACAATGAGTGTTAGTAGACGAAAACCCGTCCAACATTTCCCTTACCAGCTCCATGTCGAGTACAGTAGTTTGTGTTGAAACTGTGGGCCACTTGCCTCTTTCTTATATCCAGCCATGACGCTATTTGTGAATCTGTGTGCGACTGGCGATTGCACGTTCGGAGAACGTTCATCGCAGGCCATCCGGTCTCTAAACGGCTACGTTAGTGTCCGGTTGAGAAAGAAGGGATATAATAACTACACTGCGTAGTGAACGTCTATGTCTGTTGTCCATAGCCTCCGAGTCATCGCGCACGCCGATGGCAAATCTCGGTCGGTGATTCGCATGCAGCGACGCAACCAATGTTGTGAAACATCCCATACTAATCACATCCGTGTTGCCAAGCTGCCGTAAGTACCAGTGGGGGTTCAGGGGGTAATGCGGTCGACGTACCGTGTGACTTTGCGCACCAGGATACGACACCGCATTTGATTAAACTGTACCGCCGGATGCCGACACCGGCACGGAGATCGACCCAACCGAAAATCCGACTTGCAAAGCCGCGGGAGGTTTTCCGAGGTTATCCCTCCAGCCTTGTTGTGGAGACTCAGTGATCTGCCGATAAGCTCGGAGAGCGCATCACGGTCGATCTCGCTGTAGAAAGCGTCTTTCTATCATCGTCTCAACGTTGCAGGGGACCTGATAAAAATGGAGAATGCTAAATATGGTACCTGCCGGAGATAAGATACCAGTGCAGGGTCGTTAGATCCACGCCGTCCTCATAATCACCACGGCTTACTCTAGAAGCGCCCGGAGAGTGGTAGAGTCTCGTTAGCCGGAGAGATCTGCCTACGTCTAGACGTGGCTGTGATAAAACAGACACTGCACCACTCACATTTACATTTGGCCGTAACCTTCAAACCGAGGAAGGCGTTCACAAGCGTCATTGTGAACGCGGAACCTGAAGAGTTTATCCCGGCGAATTCGGGCCGTTAGCATGGCAATACGAACGGGACGAACATGGTAATGGACTGTCCCTCGAAGCGTATAATATGGACAGCGTAACGATACAAGGCTCTGTGACTCACCTCATGTACTCAGCTATGCAACCGTCGTCATCTCAAGTATACACATCAGAATCTTTGCCCGCCAAAAAAAACAAGTCGCAGTCGCAGCGAGAGTATCGGTCCAAAGAGTCGGACGGTTTCTCTGAGCTGCGCGACGCACTACTCCTTGTGGATCCATTCGATTCTCCATTGGGAAGAGATGCCACGCGACATCAGCTGCTCATCACAGGTCAGCAAATAATGCCTCTGGGTCAAGCTTCCTAGCTGAGCATCAGATAACAGCTGCAAAAAAGCTACGAAATCTCGCTGACGAGAATGAAAAGCTCGTGCTGCGATTGTCAGCAATGCCCACCATTGGACAGCAGGAGCAAGAGACGAGGATCCCATGTGGGAGTGGGATGACTGCCCGTTGGTGTTCCTTTTTCGTAAACACTTCATGTTTACAATGGGAAAATCTTAATCTTCAGAAAATGTTGCAGCCACTGGCGTTGCGTGGTCAACACAGGGGTATGCCGTGGACCACCCACTATCAATGACCTCGAAGCCTGTTCCCCCACTTCGAGATTACGAGAATACCATTCCTGGATGGTTGCAGAGCCCGCCTTCATTCCATGGGTATGGGCACCAATCATACAACGTGACATTAGGGTCATCATATCAGGTCCCTCCAGTGATGGACATGGGTTGGCATCACTAGCACACTGATGCTGGTACCGCTTATTTATGTGAAGTAGTGAAGACGGGCACAGTGCAAATACTAGTATAATGTAACATCACACCTAATATATCGCCTAAGACGTGGAATTTACTTTAGCTGTGTTGCGTAAGCATCAGCCACGCACGTGCAATTTGCCCCATCGTAGATGCTTGGCGACATCAGGCGCTATGGGGAAACGCACGGCGAATAGTAGAGATGTAGTTGGGATGTAATTTAGTGCAAGTAAGATGTGGTGATGGCAACTTGGTCGGACGGAGTGCAAATACTACCCCGCTCAATTGCCACCAGTGACTAGTGACCATGAGCAAACCAGGACCGAAATCCAAGTTGACGCAGACACATCACGCAGGCGTCTACAAAGCAGAATCAGTCAAAGTGCGCGACCCATCTCTTAGCGAGATTGCGATTGAAATGGTCTATAGGATGTAGCCGAGTCTCTAGGCATCGCGAATCTTCCGGACGTGGTTGCGTCCGCACTCGCAAGCGATGTCGAATACAGAATACACCAAGTCATCGAGGTGCGTTTCAACACCTACTTTTGGTGACGAACTCCATAACGACTTTATCATAGGAAGCTGCTCGCTATATGCGACACGCACGCAGAACGGTGCTCACTACCGCCGATATCGACCTTGCTTTGCGAACCTTGAACATAGAACCGCTTTATGGCCACACTCCACATGCACCTTCCATATTTCGACGCGCGCTTCCGTTCCCACACCTTGCCTCAGCTGGTGCCGTGTATTTCGTGGAGGATGAAGAGATTGATTTCGATAGGGTTTTGAGGGAGGAAAAGATCACCATTCCAAGAGGCGTCAACTGGACCGCACATTGGCTTGCTGTGGAGGGAGTACAACCTCTTGTACCAGAGAATCCACCGGCTGTTCCAAGAGAGGAACCTACCCCAGCAGGCGCAGAGGGTAAACCACCACAGCCTGGCGCCGCCGTGCCTATACAGGGGAGACAACTACCTCAAACGACTCCACAAAACCAACAAAACCAGCTTGTCAAACAAGTCCTTTCCAAAGAACTTCAATTGTATTACACCCGACTCACTTCTTCGCTTCTTCCGCCTTCATCATCTGCATCAGATATAGCCAAACGTACGGCCGCTCTTGCAAGTCTTCGTGCAGACGCAGGTCTGCAAGCACTCTTGCCGTACTTGGTACGATGGGTTGGAGAAGGTGTTGTCAACGCGCTCAGGGAAGGAACAGAGGGCGAATCAGATGGAAAGACACTTGAAGTATTGCTCGACGTCGTGGGTGCAATCCTGGAGAACACAGCATTATTCATCGAACCATATGTGCGTATGGTTTTTCACGATTGCCTGTATACTGATTGGTTCCCCTTAGCTACATCAAATTCTGCCTGCCATTTTGTCCACACTTCTACACTCCAACCTGCCACGAACCCACGCCACCCACCTTCGCACTGCGGCTGCTCAAACACTTGGCCGATTGTTGACCCAACACTCAACAACATATCCCTCACTTTCTCCACGCATCATGAAGACTCTCTTGGTCGCCCTTTTAGGTGGAGGTAGTTCAACGCCCACACCTGCTTCCAGTTCAGTCATCATAAACGGTTTTGAATCACTCGCTATCGTGCAAGGATCGTCAAGTGTGGAACCGAGAGGCACGCCAAAACCACTCGGAACCCGGGAAGGTGCGATCCGTGGCCTCGTCGGCATCGGTAAAGAGGCAGTCCGGAAAGGTATCCTTGAAGGGGGTGGTGCCCGCGTTGTTGGTGAAGAGTGTGCTGCTTCGGGTGGTGACGGAGTCGATGGCGTTGTTGACGCGATCATGGTACGTCTAGAACTGATTTTCCAGCCGTTGCTCACGGAAATTCCTCCCGACCAGATCGCTCTTCAAACCCTTTATCCTATCTCCGACATGCCGGAGTCCCTTGATCGGACCCGAGAAGAAGACGTCAAATTGAGTGCCCAACTGAATGACATGTTTGGAGAGTTCTTCACAGAGAAGATCGTTGGCCGTGGTGATCGCGCGTGGGTTATAGGCATCGTACAAAGCGTCCATAACTGAAACGTTGACTTCGGTCCGAGGACCGAAAGATGCATACATGATTTGCTATATCTGCTCAGTCAACTTCATCTCAACAAACCGACAAATCGAATTGTGCCGTTCAATCAGACTACATCAGTGGATCCAATTTGCAATCATGACTTCGTTTTACAGCACGAGGCTAGTCTGCAGGGCTTTGTGCGATGATACAACCTCGGGTGCACCGACTGTTGAATTATAACCAATAATCTAGGCCGCTTTTTTGAAATTGCAAAGTACCCGCGAAGTGAGTGATGAAGGGAAATAATACAAATGATGGAGCAATGGGAATGGTGTGAACGACCAGGGGTTGCTGGCCACTATGGAGATATGCCAGTATGCAGGAAGTACATGATGAACGTTAAGCTGAAACTCCACCAAGGCGTCAACACAGGACTCTCACGAGACGCGACATGAACTTACACTATAGAATTTGCAGGATCGCTTGTTATCGTCGACCGACTGATGGAGCAAGAAGCGAACCCCCGTATAGCCAGAGTATGAAACAAACGCCGTGGCGCTAAGCGGATCAAAATGCCATACGCGACTGAGGCAGATAACCCATAGGGGGATTCCCAGCGCGACAGATAACCTGGAACAAAAGGGGAATATGATAGGGAGTGTGCATCTTCCCGTTAAACGACCCCCAGAGACGGCTTTGAGGTCTTGTGCATGCAATGTAGGGGCGGGAACAGCCATGCTCAACTGAACGGCTAGCTGCGCTGTCCTGGAGACATGAGATCAATCACACACTGGTGGTGTCGTACACGAACAAAACCCCTGGCGATGACTAAGACTCCTAACGTACCTGCCAAAAGAGCACCACCAAGACCCGCGCAGCCATACATGACCGCAGCGAGGGAATTCCTCAAGAGAAAACATGCGTCGCCGTGGAGTTCGTTGTACAACACATTGAGGAATTGGAGTTCCATGCTGGTGAGCAACAACTCTGTACTATATACCGCCGAGACTGCCAGACACACGGGGACAAAGATCCAGCGAAGCGTCCTGGCATGATACTCAGTAATTCTCCCAGAGGGAAGTGGGCGAAAGAGCTTGTTGATCTTGTCCTCATCGGGTGCTTTGACTTGGTTCCCGATGTTACGTGTCGACAAGTGAAGGTAGATCTACGCGACTATATGGATGACGTGTGAGAGGTGACACACGGGGGCAGCTGCAAGTGCGAAGATAGTCTTTGGGGTAGAGTTGAGAAGCATTACAACAGATGACTCGTAACACACCTGTGGGACGAGTGCCGTCCTAATATCTGCCTTGGTGAAGAGGAAGAGGGTGTGAAGATGATACAAAAAATCATAATTTTGCAGGAGGAAGTTCACCGTCCACATAAAGTGACGAAACCTGCTAGTCTGGGAGGATTAACTTACCGTGACGCTGCGGGTGAATTATGTGCAGATCATGATCATTTATAACGTGGGTTGGTGCCTCGCCAAACCTAACCATAACATGGAAGAAATGGAGAATGTAAGGCCGGGGAATAAACCAATGTTCCGCGGGGTTGAATTGTTCTTTTTTTGCTTGAAACATATCGATTGATCGAGCGCAAGTTCTGACGCTTGGTAACCATATCCGTGATTCTATCCCAATTTCTGGCCGTCACTTGATTCCTTCCGGCGGGGCCTGCCAAAAGAGAGGGGAGTATGTCTTGATTGCCCACCCTAAAAGCAGGTTGGTTCCTGCTATCTCGGGTGGTGGGTTGGGTTTCTTGCACAGTTTTGTTTACGGCACCCAGGTGGAGAAAGGCAGACGCAAAAGTAGTATAACTAACTCAGGACGATCAGGGTAGAGTACTTCACAATGGACGAGTCTGTTCATGTCATATCATTAATCCTTCACTCAGGAAACAGGCATTCGATGAAAGTACTCACAGACGCCAGCCACTGTCGTACCTTCTCACTACCATGTTCTTGAGAACGTAATTCTTTCTCCTTGTTCTGTTTCTCCCATTTTGCAGCCACCGATTGAGGCGTAGTGCCCTTCACCAACATCGACAGGAGAAGGACGGTATCCATGGCTTCCAGCACACTTGCCGACGCATCTGACGAGAACGTTTTTCTCCCATTCTGTCTGCTTTTCCAAAGTAACCAATTGTGGGCCTCTGGATCATCCGGCTCAACTTCGGGTTCGTCGTCGTCGAAGACCGAGGCGGAACGTTTCGGGCCTTTAGCCAGGACTTTACTAAAGTCGTCTTCAAACCGTTTCTCTAGTATGTTGCCCAGACGATCGCACTTCCAGTGCTTGACGACAGCAACCCCATACATAAAGTCAAGCAGGATGCTAGGCGGGGGTGGTGGATCCTCACGAGACCAATCGGCTTGAACGTCCCATGCCGGAACAGGAAGTCGTCCCGTAGGTGGTTCCATATGCTGTAGCGTTGTCCGGTTGGGTGGAATAGGACCTTCCTCAATCCACGGAACATCGGCAGGTACCATCGCAAAGTTGGGAGTCTGAGCACGGCGCACGTTAGAGACGAGTGTGGAAACACATATGTATCTAATTCTGGGCGTACCTTAAGGAATTCAATTGCAGCACTGCTATACATTCCATGCAGGCCTTTACACAGAAACATTCCATTCTTGATGCAGTTGATATCAATATTGTCTTCATCAGAGAACGGTGGTTGTTCGTATAAACTGAAGCGGTCACGAACAACATAATTGATGTACTAAAGAAAGGGTAAGCATCGCCCAGAGTCCGCCGAGATAAGATGAATATACCTCGTCGCCCTTGCTCCTGGGTATAATATGCGCCGCATCGCAATGAGCACGCCTATTCCTCGTAATAACGCAACTGTCATCGCGACTGCAAATCTTCTCACGGAAGCTGGCGCGTCGTGGAGTAACTACACTTGACGTGCATTGGTCATTAACTCCCTGGTAGTCAACGAAATGGTACACATCTATCTCGAAGCACCATCATAAGATATTGATAGAGTGGGAAGCACAAGCTTACCGTCGGGGGAATAGTAATATTTACCCGCGAGGTTGTCGAACGAGACATTCTCATAGTCGACTATCTCGCCTCCTGGAGTAGCAGAGAAGTCTCCCTTGGCACCACACACAGTAAATGTGGCAAAGCGAAGCCATTTGAGTGGGCGAAGGGTGAGTCTTTTGATATCTACATGCGGGATGGAGAGAGCGAGAATCCATTCGGTGGTGGATGCACCTTGAGTGGACAGGTAGACGTGAACGACTTCAATAGTAGCCATGATGAATGTCGCAACAAGAGCCCCTATGACGGAACCGGCTGCTTCAGCACAGTTCAATCTCCGCCAACTTCCCACAGAAATTAAAGCCATGTGAGCAAAGTTTAGGAGAATGCTCTGCTACGAGCCTCCAACGGCACGCAGCGGACCACTGTACGGAAGAAAACTACCCTCCAGGATTCTCCATTACACCGCGGAGTTGCGCGTAAACACATCAGACGACGAAGTGGCACACCTACTTGAAGGCAGGAGGTGTATGAACCCGTCAATCCAAAGCCCAGACTACCGTCCACTTGCGGGTGTTGCGACCATTCCCTGTGAGTAATGATGGCAAGGTAGGAATGTTCAAGCGTTGATCTCCCCCAAGGACGAGTTTGACTCCCTAAACAGGGTGTGCAATTAGCAAGGAGCCATCAACTTGCAATCGGGGTGATCCAGCCGTTCCGTGCCAGTAAGTACGTATACCCGACGGATGTGCTGGCGTGGGCGACCTATTAGGTTCTTACACCGCTTCTTCATTCATTCCATTCTGATTAGAACAACTGCGGCTTTGTGTCGCTACTAGTAGACGGGTCACCCAAGGCTGGCAACTTCAAGCAAGGGACAGCTAGGCACACGAGGCCTACTAATTTGCAAAGACGGCATTCAACATCATAACCGTTTATGACTCTACTACAAGCCGTTTGGAGGATAATGAGCAAAAAAAAGGAAATTTTAGCTTGTTTCTGGGCTAAAAAGTGCCACGTCGCACTTTTCGCAACATTAACGCTGGACAGGGGGAGGGCATATAAATGCATCCGGGGGCGCAACGATATTTGCAACACGTTCCACCTCCCTTTCAACTAACACACCATCCTCCACCTATGTCACTCGATGTATTGTTATCCACCACTCGGACAGCGTCGGGGGTCCTAGACACACTATCGACCTACTTTCGCCCCTATGGGTGGTACGTATTCGATGCCGCTGTAGCTTGCACAGCAATCTGGACCCTCCTTCGATGGCTCCGCACATCTCGTCACCGAATCCGCATCACACAGCTCCGAGGACCTCCTAGCGACAGCTTCCTCTGTGGTGTCGGGAAGCGCGTCCTCGGCGTAGATGACTCGGGCGCCGTATACGAAGCGTGGTCCAAAGAATATGGTCCTGTGTACGCGATTCCATCGACCCTGGGGGATAAGAAGATCGTCTTGTGCGATCCCAAGGCGATTGCACATTTTTTTGCCAAGGACACGTGGACATATTTTCACACCCCGTTAGTCAGGAGAGGAGTCGCGAATTATGTACGTGGTTGGTTACAGCCCTCGCGTTGTGGTACAGTGTGACTGATGCCTCGTTCGAGTTTGGGAAAGGTCTGTTATGGGCCCATGGAGAGAATCATAAGAGGTATATCCATGGTTTGACTGGTTCCTGGGATGAACATTGATCGATTTCGCCAGACAACGCAAGTCTCTGACGCCTGCATTTAGCATCGCTGCTATCCGACAGTTGACATCAATTTTCTACGACTCAGCATACAAGGTCGGGTTGTCGTACTGTGTGTAGTGATCCCTGACTTACGTGATCATGAATTCGCTTTACAGGCGAAAGGAGCCTGGGATTTTCTCATCGAGTCTAGCGGTGGGGATGGTGTTCTCATCAATGTCCAAGTCTGGTGCGTTTTGTGACATGGCCTTTCGTATCTTTATAACCAATCTCTGACTTGCTTGTGTTGAAGGATGAATCACATATCGTACGGTCTACTCCCTACTGCTTCCGATACGTGTATAATTGCTACTACAGACTCGATACCATCGGCCTAGCAGGTTTCTCTCACAATTTCGGCATGCTCGAAGGCAAGCACGCAACCGTCGCCGAAGTCTTCGACATGCTCGCCTCGTGGCCTCGTCCCACGAGCACCCATTTGGCTGTTTTCCTTTTGGCGCAGGCCTTCCCGTTCCTCGCGGACATCCCTTCATCAGGCGCAACACTTTTCCGGAAGCTCAACGTCGCGATGGAAGAGATATCGAATGTCTTGCTCACCCGAACACGGAAAGAGATGGAGATGGGTGTAGTCGGAGGAAAAGAGGAGAGGTCTATTATCGGGTTGCTCAGTACGTGGTCTGTTCCAAATGTTCCTTTACATGCACCACTCACCTGCTCAACTCGCAAAACAGTCAAGGGGGCAGATGAAGATTCGGAGTACCATTTAACGAAGGATGAAGTCATGGCCCAGGTAAATGAATCTCGTTGCGCGCGTCTTCGAGGTATGTCTTCAACATTAATTTCGTAGATGAAAGAGTTGCTCCTCGCAGGGTATGAGACGACTGCTGGTATTTATCTTTGTTGTATGTTCTTGAATCCATCCTGACTCGTACATGTCTTCACCCTAGTCACCATGAGCGTAAATCCCACCCGTACGTTCTCCGCGCATCCACTGACCGCTGTTCCTAGTGGGCCCTGCTCGAGCTTTCGCGTAACCCAGATGTGCAGACGAAGCTGCGAAACGAGCTTCTAGAGCATGGGGAAGACCCAACTTACGATCAACTTACAAACGGTCTTCCTTACCTCGACGCCGTTGTCCACGAGAGCCTCCGCGTCCATCTACCTGCCATCGAGACTACACGTATCGTACGTCCGCGCTAACCTCTCTCTCTCGTTGGGTGTGCCCTGGTATCGATAACTGACGATGATCTGGCACCTCCACAGGCCATGGAAGATGACGTTATCCCGCTCTCCGAACCCGTCCGCACGACATCCGGCGAACTGGTCGACAATCTGACGATCGCCAAAGACACCCACATCGTCGTTTCGCTTGAATGCATGAACCGCTCCACCGCAGTTTGGGGTGAAGATGCCAAAACCTTCCGACCGAGTCGATGGCTCGGGGACGGGCACGGTCAGGATGGGATACCTGCCAAGGCCAAGGAAATCCAGGGTCATCGGCACTTGCTCACCTTTGGGGATGGACCGAGGATGTGTTTGGGGAAGAATTTTGCGGTGGCGGAGTTCAAGGTGTGTGCCGGCGCAGTGTCTCATTGGCCCCATTGATTCTTATGGCGTGTTTCTTGGGTAGGCGGTGTTGACGGTGCTCGTCAAGAACTTTGTGTTTGAGTTGCGCGATGGTAAAGATACCAAGGTTGAAATCGGAAGAGGAGTGCTTCCACGGCCAGAGATTGCGGGCGAAGCGGGATGCGGACTACCTTTGCGGGTGCGACCGTACGTTGCCTGAGATTGGAGCGACGTGGGCAACAGGTGCTAGGAGGCTGTTTTTTTCTTGTTGCTCGAATCCTTACATTTTGCGCTCCCCACTCTAGTTACTGTACTTTCTTTTTTCTTCCTTTTTCGTTGGGCAAAGTAACGGAGGTCAACTGAGCTCGTTTACTATGACTTGAAGTGTACTTATAATCATATGGTACTGACCCACAACTCTCACCAGTCATGAACGGTTGAGCTCACAACAAGGCGAAACATTCATATCCCCCTTTTGTTGGTTGGGCAGGCATGCAGGATCATCGCTCGAGGATTGAGAGGGCTGAACCCCAGTGAAAACTGGGTATGACCCGGTAGGGTCATATATGCCTGTATATGGCCAATAGCACTGCTAATATACTGTTTATATCTCATCAGATCCTCCCTACGAAATGTCAGTTGTTTAATATTCATGATCTTGTGGGGCAGGACCCTGTCTGATCAGATATTAAACCATATGTGCAGGTCATTTCTCGTCTGATGTTGACACCTAGACTATCACTAGCCTTTCATTTATGTCAATTCTAATCAGATATGACCATATACAGTAGTACATGTCGAGAGGAGATCGAGTGCCTCATATAACAGGACACAGTACAGTGAGCACTGTACTGAGGGAGAAAGAGTCCTACAGTTACATACCTGGTGTTGTCACTGAAGGTGGTGGTTGGTGTTCAAGAAGAATTGAAACTCCTATTGTAAC
>QFEL01003415.1:0-23929 GCA_003316195.1 Neoboletus brunneissimus
TGCCAATCCGCGGAGTATTCAGTAGTTGCAGACGGAAATGTACTACGGAGAACCCATTGGTTCATCTTTGCGTAATCTCGCCAATGGTCGGCGTCTGTGTGGACGAACCAAATGCGACGCAAGGCGGGGAGCGAAGACAATCCATCGGCAGAGATGGAAGGATCTAATGAAGAGTACGTCCGCCAGAACCCGAAGAAGAGCTCTGCAGACCAATGGTAATAATGTGTGATGCTGAGAAAATATAAGCGAGGTCTCCTGCCGTTGTTATAATAAACGTACTATTGGGGTGGATCGTTGATTATCCACTGGGTTGAGCATCAGACAAGGTTGGTTCGTTGTCAGTGATGACGCACCGTGGTTCCATCTATGAGATCTGCACTAGTTCCGAACAGTTCTTCTGCTTCGTCGGTGCTAATAACGCGAAGTTCGCGGTCAGTTGGTAGACGGGCCGTGATAGCCTCGGGGCCGTTGGCTATCTTGAGGCCCGTCGACGTGATGGTTGTGCGATCTGGGTCGGATTCTGGGTCGTTAGTGACGACAAAGATCGTCGGTCCCGTTCAGCAAAAATAGGTTGTAAAATATTGTCTAGCCTTGGATGCAGGGGTAGGAGTAGATCGGTTCGGAAAACAGGTCGCGCACCAGGGACATGAGAAAGTATAGTGGTTGATGGGACTTGCTTGGAGAACCACGTTACACCCACGGGCCAGCGCTCCGATTCGGTAGACAGCCTAAGACAGGACTTCGATGCCCTGCGAAGCAAACCCAAGATCAGAGCCATATTTCTGGCAATGTTTTCCAGAACTCAGCAAGAAGCGCGTGACTCCAGAACAACGATGGCTGATCTATCCAGTGAGAGCAGTGTGGTAGCAGAGCGAGGAGAAAGCATTCGTGTTTCAACTTTCCTCAGCGTTGAGCTGAGTAAAGAACAAATCACAAACAGAATTGAGTGATGCCTGTAGTGAGTGGCAGTATACCACATTGTCTACTGGACATCTCGGACAGTGGCCGTCAAGGAAGTTAGTGCAGCTCTACGGTGCTGTTGATGCTGCGTAGCGTCCCAAAAGAGGGGTCCATAACCTATTATGGACAGTGACCCCCTTCTGACAAGTGAATGTGATGCTCACTCGCTAGTACTACAGGCTTAGGTCTGTGAGGGTTACTACGCCCGCCGAGTCTCCTACATTCTACTATATACTGTTGGAATAGCAAGCACGGGCGCAGCCCCCCACGCGCTGCCGCAAATCGACTCCTTTTGTTCATCAATATTTCCATTCTCCTATTTCGGTATTGCTACGAGACTTTGATCGCTACGAGATAATCCTTGCCGCTTAGCTTCATAACCTCATACCTTCGCCCTACAAGTGGCGAATGTACCTGATGTCGCCATGTTACTTTGTTTCTTGTCCGGCATCTCGTATGCGCCTTTATTCCCTTTTCAGCTTCTAGTTCGGTATATTAGCCACAACCCAAACAAGCATACCACCTCAGTCCGTTGTTGCCCCGTACGACGACTGAGGTGAGTACATCGTCGTACATTCCATTTACCTACTCGAAACTTATACCTTACCTAGTTTGCTGTCCCTCGATAGGTAAATAATCATAGTCCGTTGTTGCCCCGTACGACGACTGAGTTTGCTGTCCCTCGATAGCTGTTGTACTCCTGCTATCTATCTTTTCAGGTTATTGAGCCCTGCGACTTCCTCTGCATACCCCCTTTTTTGCTGCCACCAATGTCCACCGCCATCCCCGTTACCACCGACACGCTCCCCAGCAATGTACCCAAGCTCGACCTCAAAGGCACGAACTGGGCCATCTTCGCTTTTCGTTTCCAAGTTGCTGTTGAAGCCAAGGAGCTATGGGACCATTTTGATGGTACCTCCACTCAGCCCTCTTTCCCTACGCCGATGACCCCTGACCAAACAACCACTGTCAACAAATGGCGCAAAAATGAAAGTATGTCCAAGCATTTACTTGCCCAGCGAATCCCAGACTCCACCGCCCTACGTATTCGAAACCTCCCCTCTGTAAACGAAATGTGGAAAGAGATCGCACGGGAATACACCGAGAAGGGTGCATATGCGCAAACTGAACTGCGTGCCCAGTTTCTCGACTCGAAGGTGCCCAAGGGAACGGAAGTCCGTTATTTCCTAGACAGCCTGCGGACGAAACGAGAGGAGTTAGCTGCTGTTGGAGTCTCGATCAATGAGCAAGATTACCGCTCCACAATTATAAAATCCCTCCCCGTTTCACTTGCAAACTTCGCCTCAAACCAGTTAGCTGCTGCTCGCCTGTTCAGCACCACCAAAACCATCGAACCTGACACGTTGATCTCCGTCATCTCAGAGGAGGCCGACCGACAGAAGTCCAAGCACACTACCCGCCACGATGGCAAGGAGCATGACGAGGCTATGGCTGCCACCCCACTAGCTGGCACGAGCAGGCACCAAGGACGAGGTGGAAGTGGGCGCCCCCACACACGGCAAAACAACTTGAGACGCAGCCCACGCAAGTGTTGGATATGCGGATCTGAAAAACACTTGTCCCCTTTTCATAACAAAGCTCAGACAGATGGCGACAATGCGAAACAAATGAAGGGTGAACATACTGCACAAGCAGCCGTTGCTGATGAAGAGGACGGTGTTTTTGGGGTATCCGATTCCTCGAGCGATGATGAGTCCATTCCGGACCTCGAATCCATAGAATCCTCTGACGATGAACGAGGAGATGTTGATATTGGCGATGACGACTGGTTCTCGATTGCCGGCGATGATAGTCCGTATGACTTGGGGATCGACGATGATGAATTGCGAGCGAGTACAGTCGATGATGATGTGTCGATCGACCACGCTGATTCAATCACCCCCGCCTGCCCAGACCTGGAGAACAACGTCATGAAAGTCTCAGACGACCCTACTGCCTCGCACCGAGTTGAACTCTTTGATTCAGGCACGACCCGCCATATTTCCCCATACCGTGAACGCTTTGAGGACTTCACCACGATCCCCCCCAAACCCTTCACTGCTGCAAACCGTCAAAAATTTAGTGCAACTGGAATCGGCAGCATGGTCATCGAAGTCCCGAACGGATTTGATGTGTCGAGCTTACGGCTCACCAAAGTGTTGTATTCCCCAGAGGTTGGGTACACGCTTGTATCGATTGGACGTCTAGACGAGCTCGGGCTCTCGACAACCTTTGCAGATGGGTACTGCACTATTGTTGGATCAGATGGAGATACGATCGGTCGGATACCACGTACCTCAAAGGGCTTATATCGAGTTGTTCACGAAGACGACACCGCCCATGCCACCACAGAAACCGTAACCGTCATGGAGCTCCACCGATGCCTGGGACATATCGCCCCTGCCGCCGCTCGTCGTCTAGCCGAAAAAGGACTAGTCAGTGGATTAAACTTTGACGTGACGGAACCAGACACCTTTTGTGAATCCTGTGTCTACGCCAAAGCCACACGCAAACCAATAGCCAAAATTCGCATGGGCGAACGAGCAGAGAGTACTGGTGCCCTTGTGTACACCGATGTCTGGGGACCCGCCCCCATTGCAACCCTAGGAGGACGTCGTTTTTATGTTACATTCACCGACGACCATACGCGGCTCACCCACATCCATCTCCTCAAACAAAAGAGCGAGACCTTCACTGCCTACCAAGCCTTCACGGCCTGGCTCGACCACCAACTCTCTGCCAAAGTGAAGCTCCTCCATTCCGATCGAGGAGGCGAGTACCAGAGCAAGGAATTCGTCCTATACCTACAACGTCAAGGTACCGCACAACGCCTTACGGCCCACGATACCCCCCAGCACAATGGCGTTGCTGAGAGGTTAAACCGGACCCTCCTCGAGCGCGTCCGTGCGATGCTCCATGCGAGTGGATTGCCCAAATTCCTGTGGGGTGAGGCTGTACGTCACGCTGTCTGGCTGAAAAATAGGACACCCACCAAAGCTTTAAATGGCCTAAGCCCCTACGAGGCTGCCTTCGCGAAAAAGCCAGATTTGAGTCGCCTTCGCGAGTGGGGATCCGAAGTGTTCGTGAGGATGGAACGAAGCGATAAGCTAAGTGGCCGTGCAGAGTCAGTGAGGTGGGTGGGAATCGATGACCAAACTGAGTATGCGTACCGTGTGTACTGGCCAACCAAGCACTCTGTCACCGTCGAGCGCAACATCTACTTCAACCCCTCACTCAGTCACAATGGATATGAGGACCACCCATTCGACGGTGGTGCCCTAGCATATGTCCCAGACTTGAAGCCACCCACCACCAACCCCACACCCTCCAAACCCGAGTCACCCCCATCCCTGCCATTCGCCACCCCAGCACCACCCATTCCCCTTGACCCTGTCGATCAGCCTCGCCCAAAACGCATTCGCAAGCCCAGCCAGCGCGTTCTGGACATCATTGACGGCAAGGCAGTTGATCCTGTCCCACCCCGTGGTGTCCAACTCCCGAAACCGATAGCCGAAAATCCTGGACCCTGTCACCGCGCTACTGTGCTTGAGGGGGAGGGGATGGCTGATCAGATGATGGCCGCCACTGATTACGACGACGATGTCAAGCTCACCCTCGCTCTCAACGAGTTCACAGCCGGCACAGAAGCACTTGAGCCCGCCTCGCTTGCTGAAGCCAAACGCCGCCCTGATTGGCCCCAATGGGAGCAGGGTATACGCGAGGAACTAACCACCTTGCACAAGGCCGGCACATGGGAACTAGCTGATCTACCCCCAAACGCAAACCTAGTTGGCTCCAAATGGGTTTTTCGAGCTAAAAAGGATGCAGCAGGCAATATTGTCTGCTACAAAGCGTGCCTCGTTGCACAGGGTTTTTCTCAGGTACCCGGCGTCGACTATTTCGACACGTATGCTCCTGTCGCCAAGCTCGCATCCATCCGCACCGTGCTCGCCCTAGCAGCACGACATGACTTAGAACTCCACCAAGTTGATATCAAAGGAGCTTACCTCAACGGCGAACTCACAGATGGGGAACGCATCTATATGCGCCAGCCACCCGGGTACGCAGACTCAACTCACCCTCACCGCGTTTGTCGATTACGCAAAACCCTCTACGGTCTCAAGCAAAGTGGCAGACGATGGTACCAAAAGCTAGTCGAAATACTTGTCACTAAGCTAGGTTTCAGACAATGCGAAGTCGACCAAGCTGTTTTCATCAAATGTTCAACCACCATGCTCACCATCATCGTCGTACATGTAGACGACTGCACTATCGCTGCTACCTCTCCCGACCTCGTCACTGATCTCAAGTCTCGGCTCAGCCAGCACGTGGAAATCACCGACCTCGGAGAACTCCACTGGCTGCTAGGCATTGAGGTAATACGCAACCGTGAAGATCGCATTATTGCCCTCTCACAGCGATCATATATCGAATCCATCATTCGGCGCTTTAATTTTAACGACTTAAAACCAGTGTCAACGCCCATGGAACCTCATATCAAGCTCAGCTCGAGCCAGTCCCCCACCACTGGTGCCGACTTCGCCACCATGCAGCACATCCCGTACCGTGAAGCTGTTGGCTCGCTCATGTATGCAGCTTTGGGTACTCGCCCAGACATCTCGTACACCGTCACCACTGTATCTCGTTTCTCAAGCAACCCTGGTATGCCACATTGGGACGCTGTGCGACGTGTCTACAGGTACCTCATTGGGACGAAGGACCTGCGCCTCGCATACGGAGGGATAATAAAGCCTTTAACAGGCTACACTGACGCTGACAGAAGTATGGCAGAGGACCGCAAGGCAATGTCAGGATATGCCTTCCTCATCGATGGCGGCGCTGTATCCTGGAGTTCAAAGAAACAGGAGATAGTTTCCCTTTCCACCACCAAGAGCGAGTATGTCGCCGCTACGCACGCAACAAAGGAAGCCTTATGGCTCCGGTCGTTCATCTCTGAAGTCTTCACTCCATTGCCTCATCCCATCACTCTTTTCTCAGACAACCAGTCGGCCATCGCCCTTGCCAAAGACCATCAGTACCATGCATGTACCAAGCATATCGACATTCGATTCCACTTTATTCGATGGGTCATTGAAGATGGAAAGCTCCACCTCATCTTTTGCCCGACAAATGACATGGTTGCCGACACTCTCACCAAGGCGCTACCATCCCCAAAGATCAAGCATTTCGCCACTGAACTTGGACTGCGCACGGCTTGAGGGGGAGTGTTGGAATAGCAAGCACGGGCGCAGCCCCCCACGCGCTGCCGCAAATCGACTCCTTTTGTTCATCAATATTTCCATTCTCCTATTTCGGTATTGCTACGAGACTTTGATCGCTACGAGATAATCCTTGCCGCTTAGCTTCATAACCTCATACCTTCGCCCTACAAGTGGCGAATGTACCTGATGTCGCCATGTTACTTTGTTTCTTGTCCGGCATCTCGTATGCGCCTTTATTCCCTTTTCAGCTTCTAGTTCGGTATATTAGCCACAACCCAAACAAGCATACCACCTCAGTCCGTTGTTGCCCCGTACGACGACTGAGGTGAGTACATCGTCGTACATTCCATTTACCTACTCGAAACTTATACCTTACCTAGTTTGCTGTCCCTCGATAGGTAAATAATCATAGTCCGTTGTTGCCCCGTACGACGACTGAGTTTGCTGTCCCTCGATAGCTGTTGTACTCCTGCTATCTATCTTTTCATATACCCCCTTGCATTTTCACTTCCAAACCTTTCCCCTTTGAACCCTCACACTCGCCTTCTCGTGGTCTAGCCCCAACTCGCGACCCACACTGGTCATGTGACTGCACCCTGAAGCTCAGCGAGCTGCGAGGTGGAAGTGGACAAATCTTGCTGAATTTTCTCGACCTGCTTGAGGATAGTCGCGATCCGCTCTCCCGTCGTCGCATCCGCAAGCTTCCATTAGTCGACTTGAGCAGTGAGGGAGGCAATGGTACGATCTTCGGCTTCGTTGGGCGACGTCCTGTTTTGGGGCTCGGTGAGCTGGGAAGTGGAAGTGGCAAGGTCTTGTTGGAGCTTCTCGACTTGTTTGAGGAGAGTCGTGATCTGCTCTGCCTTCGTCGCATCCGCACGCTTCCACTGGTCGACTTGGGGAGTGAGAGAGGTGGTGGTGGTGTCCTCGTCTCGCGACGTGTTCACTCTGCGTTCGTCCCGGAGTGCGCTGACCACTCTCGACAGTGCCCCATACGACTCCTGAAGCTGAGTGTTGGACGCGGTGAGGTCTCGATGAAGTTCCTCCATCTGCTTGTTCTTCTTCTCCAACGCACGGTATTCCTTTTGAGAAGCCTCAAACTGTTCTTCGCGGGAGTGCTTGTAATCCTCATGTAGTTCCGACATAAGAGCGACTACGCGATCCTTCTCTTCGCGGTACAAACGGTCTATTTGAAGGAGCTGTTCCCGCATCTGAAGAGGTTGCTCTTGCATCCGAAAAGGCTGCGTCCGAGGGAGCTGTTGTCGTGCCGGAAAGAATTGTCGTCGCATTTGAAGGAACCTGTCTCGCATGGCGCTGTACGTGGATTTCGACGGAACCACTAAGCGCCGAGTTTCGACGGCCCTTGAGGCGGAGGAGAATATAGCAGGGTGTCGCACGGCCTCGGTGATTGTGGGGAAGCGTGTATCTTGGTAAAATGACGTCTTGCTCTGTGCTCCGTCTTGGACGGAGGACTGGACCTCGTATTGCTGCTGACCAGCAGTAGTTTGGGAGAGGGTAGATCCATCTTGCCTAGGTTGCACGGTTCCTTCGCTCGCGCTTCCGGACTGTTCTGCTTCCTGGAGATCTGTGTTCGTCATTTCCTCGACTTCGATGGCGGTGGTAATGTCACCGCGAGAACTGAGCCGCTGTGCCTTCGCAGGATCCATGTTCTTCCGCTCAGATCCTCCGATCATGAGAGAGGCGATGGTACGATTTTTCTCAGAGCTTAGCGACGACATCACTTGTAGTTCGTGGCAGACAGAGCTATAATCTCTCAACAGCTCAGCATAATGCTGCCGAAATTCTACCATTTCAGAAGTTGTGTTGGATAAGTCTAACGAGAGTTGCTCCAGTTCCTTGCTCGATATGATAACTTGTCCTTCATTCCTAGCAACCTTGTGCTTCCACTGTTCAATTCGAGTGGTGGCTGTGGTGACCGTAGTTGTGATCGTGGTGATATCGGAATATACTTTGTCTGACTGTGACGCAGTTCCTGAACGTGTCTTGCGTGATGGCCTGTGCGGAGAAACTTGGCTGTCACCGCGAGCACTGAGCTGGATCTCGAGAAGAGTAACTCGAGAAGCTGAGGCAGAAATCTCCCGCAGAAGCCTCTCATTTTCCACTTGAAAAGCTTCGAACTGCTCTTCACAGAAGCGCTTGTATTCCTCATGTTCTTCCAACATAAGGGTGACTATGCGATCTTTCTCTTCTCGATGCAGACGCTCTATCTGAAGGAACTGTTCCCGCATGACACCCCAAGTGGTGACGGCCTTCGAAGTGGACGCCTTCCTTTCTACCCCGCCTTGAATGGAGGACTGCGTCTCGTATTGTTGTTGGCCAACAGCGGTTCCGGAGAGGGCAGATACATCTTGCCGAGGTTGCACAGTTCCCTCTCTCACGGTGGCGGACCGTGCCACTTTCTGAACGTCTATGCCTTTCCGTTCCTCGAGTTCGGTATGATCTGTCTGTTCGACTCCCGGGCTAACGGTTTTCGAGTCGGCGTCTGTGAAACAAGCCAATGGGGTGAGATTATGAGAGAAATTCGGTTGCCTTATTCTTACCGGATTCCTGGGTATAGTGAATCGCCTCCGGTGTACTGAACATGGGCACACGCTCCTCGTTATCAGGAAGTTCGGATTGCTGCTGTAAAATGGTTTCAGTATTCCACACCAAAAACGATTGTCTCATTACCTCGGTACCCTGATCCCCGTGTCCCCCGTGGACCTTGGCCAGGGATCCAGATCCCGAAGACCCGCTCTGTATTGGTATTCTGGAAGTACTCGTGGTTCTAGCGTTATTATCGGGGTCAGAGGCGGACCGTTCTTTATTGTCTGGTCTCTCCGGCTGATGGTACGAGATGAGTTTGAGACGGTATCCTTTTGCATGATGTTCGTTCCCGTACCTGAAGTACTTTTCTTGGTCGCTGCGATTCTTCGCCCTGGGCCACAGATGTGCGTGCCCTTTCGTCCGCTGAGGACGCCGAAGGTAACAGTGAGCCGAAGGCTCTGAACATGCCCGCAGGAGAAATGGAGACTGCTGATTGCACTAGATGTTTGGACAGGTATTTTCAAAGCGAGAGCTTGGGCACAACACGTCGGTGGGTAGTGCTAGTGCGAAACCGATCGCCTGCAAGTGGTCACGGTGTTACCTCGTGTACCAGGTCACTCGGGGGAGCAGAATTGTGGCTGTGTGGCCGTGTTTCTGAACGTATTGGTAGTTCGGCTGATTAGAAACCTCCTGCTCCCAAATCTAACTCGCCAACCTTTCGTTGGACCGCGCTTGGCACACCCCGTGTGGTCACTGCTCTCACTTACCCCTTCCGATTGCTACAGTTGGTGGTCCACCTGAACGGCTTCGGAAGGGCGGCGGTCGGGGTAGCGATCAAGCCCCCTGATGAGAGCTTTCGCAGGCTCGAAACCGTGTCCTATACCGCTCCTTTACCTGTCCGTACGCGTACTGTACACAGCCCTAACATCGGAGGGGGCCGTCAAACAGGCGCAGCAAACAGGACCGACAGCCTGAGTCGCCCTCCCCCACCACACTGACTCACCTCTAGGGCCGCGCCTCGTGCTCCCTAGACTACCAATGTACTCTGTGAGTGGCTGGCGTCGTATGCCAACCCCGCCCAAAGTTGAAGTTGGATGCAACCAACCCCGGGGTCTGTTTCTGCCACAACGACTCCAACACCTTGGTCGCTAAGTCCTAGTCTACTGAAGCAGCTCCTGCAGTCGTCGACGAAGCAAATGCATCGAAAGGGTAGATTGCACTGCCCTCACGGCCGAACCAGGGCCGACGCTCATCTCTGCTCCACAGGCAGCCACTCCGTCTGCGCCGTTGTCTCGCTCTGCTCTCATGTCTGCCACCCCCTACCGCCAGCCTCGGTGCCTCCCTTGGCACCTGTCATGTCTGTTGCACTGGCTATGCTTATCACAGACTATTTCAGTGATATGCCATGCTTGATGACGACCTTGACACCAGCGTCTGGGCGGACCATCGTGCTGGGGCCACGACGAGCTCCGAGAGTGGCTTAGAAGTGCCCCAAGAACATGTGTTGACGAATCAACCGTCCAAGCCATCCGCGTGTCGCAAAGACTCCTCTGCGGCCCCCTCACTGGTCGCGCTGCGCAAATCCAGAGCCAAACTACCAGCCAGCCAATGATATCACCAAGACCTGGAGTATCTCGAGCGATATGGATTCCGGGATGAGACAAGTCTTCTGTAAGTTCCTCGATGATGTTGTACGGAATGAATGGACTATATTTGTGTTTGATACGTTGCACGAAGAGTGATCGCATTTGCCCACCCAGACCCCCTCTTTCCGACTCATGCGTTCACAATTCACTATGACCACTCGTTCCCGTCGTCCACTGGTTCATGTGCGGGTGTTCGCCCGTTTCTCGCCTCGCTGATCGTAAATGCGTGAATGTCACGCATTTACGTTGGTGTTGATTTTTCCGTGCTGTGTGAGTGTTCTTACCTCAAGTCACAGAGGTACCCGCAGGGTATACCCAGGGGCGCGGGTACAACGCCCAACGCCCAGGATTTTACTCGTGCTACAAACGGGTCCACATTAGCGCAGCTGCAACCAAAAGCAAATCCCATGCTTGATTTTTGATTTCTTCCTTTCTTCTTATGCTGCTGTATCTCAGCTTCCTATGATATCACCTGCGAAGTTTCAACATACATTTTACCACGCCTTTCCATCCTACTTTGTACTTGTGTCTAACCCTCGTTGAACGTTGATCACTGGTATGTGCTTCCATGTCCCAAACATGTACTACCCCGACGATACCTATTATATAATTTCCTCGGAGTCGTGTCCGAGTTCTCCCACATGACTGTTAGAAGAACATATACATTGTGCACAACCGACCACGATGCTAAACTTGAGGTGACCATTGACCAACTGCTAACAGACCCACATAGCTGCAACTTGGGTTAAAGAACCACACACACGACAGGGGTGAATCCATAAACAAGGCTCCTGCCGAACGAAGCTCGGCCGTGTGTCTGGTCTGGCGTTATGCCTGCCTTCGCAGGAAAAGGGGCCATCTCTACAAAATTGGCCAATGTGCGGCATTCACCGGTGGCGCAACCTGATTTTCCTGTTAGCACGGTGTCCAGTCGTCCGCTGTTCGGATTCACCGCCTTCCAAGTTATCACTCGTGCCTCGTTCATCTTTCAGCTTTCTTAGCCACTCCCACAATGAAGGCCCTCAAGAGGCAAATCGGACGCCTCCGACCCCGCATCGCCGGTAGAGACTTGTCTCCAGCACCTGTCCAGCATTCAGACGCACCCAATCAGCAACCCAGTACAATCCCCAGCGACTTGAACATTCTTCCGACTCAAACCAATAACACCGATGCTCTCGCTCTCGAGACCCAACCCCGCACAGTCCTAGATATGCCCGAGGCCACAGGTTCTGTCTCTCCCGAGCCACCCTCCGACAACTCAAGTATTGCCAACGTGCAGACGAAAACTTCTGATGTTGCCCACTTCATGCAGGACGTCGACCCGGACCTTATGGAGAAATTTGGACAATTCAGGATTCTCATCATTGGGAGAGCGAATGCCGGCAAGACAACCATCCTGCAGAAAATCTGTAACTCGACGGAAAGTCCGGAGATTTATAACGATCAAGGGGAAAGGGTGGGTTCAATGGGCTTGGATATGCTGGGTGCTAATGTTGTTGGTGCGTGATCAGGCTGATTGTGTGGTTGAGGGGTCTGTAGATGTGAGTGTTATAGTTACTGTGAATATCATTGAAATGCCTTTGCAAGCCATCTTGCCTTGCATAGCGTGGACTCCATGACATCAATTATGAGATGTCTTTCAAAAGCAACAAGAGATTTGTGTTCCATGACTCTCCTGGATTTGAGGCTGGCCGAGAGAATGAGTTTGAGGATATGAAAAACTTCATTACAAAGTGTGCAAATACAACTTTCCTCAAGAAGCAGATCCATGCTATCTGGTGAGTGGGTATATTGTGTTGGGTTCTAACTATTACTCTAATATGAGTAGGTATTGCATTCCAATGGATCAATCTCATCGTGCTGTTAGTGTTGCAGAGGAGAGGTTTTTTTGTGAATGTAACACTGAGAATGGTGATGAATTCTGGTTAATAATATGTTCTGAGCTGATTGGTTTGGATGCTAGTGCCAGTTGTGGTGCTCTTTACTAAATGTGATGCTCTCATAACACAGGCATTCCAGCCTGAAGATCTACTATTGTCTCTAGAAGACCAATTGGTGAGGCAGAGAAAGTGTGCTGAAGAGATTTATACCAGCAGAAATATATGGGGGAATCTGTGTAAGATGAGATTTCCTCCACAAGCATATGTAAAACTGGAAAGTTTGTACTGTATGCTTGCATCTCTAGTCTATTCTACTGATTGTATTGCCAGACATGCATACATCTGACACAGGATGTGCCATATTGCTAGAACAGACTGCAGCTGCATTAAATAATGCATCATTGCAGATGTTGTTGATTACAGCACAAGAAAAGAATATTCTACTTTGTATTGAGTATGCAGTGAAATAGTAAGTGAAACAGTTTTTGGATCTAAAATGTGTATATTGATGCCATCAAGTGTCTTGGTACCTTATGCTGAATTCAAGACCACCAAAGAGAAAGGTCTTGATCTTGGTGGGGCATTGGCAAGTTGGTTTCCACACACACAGGTAAGATTTATTTTGAGTCAAAAAATAATTGAAATAAAAATGATTGTGTACTTGGTGGATGGTTAGGTAATTGTCATGACATGAAATTAAAAAAGAGCTAAGTGATTGATTCCTTTATCCTGTTTATAAAGAGAGTATGTGATATATTGTGCATTGAAGTCATGACAAACTCATACACTTTATTATATTGATAGCATGTAAGTGGTGTATTGAAACAAAGATATTCATTATGACTGCCACATGTGCATTGATAGCAGGTGAATAATCTGATGAAGACTTAAAAAAGAGTAATGCTAATGAGTTTATGTATATCATTGTTTTGAATTCAAAGGGGGTAAGTCATATAGGATTTTTTGCAGGTTAGCATCTTTTAATGGTTGTTTGGTATCACTGTTGTTTGTCATATTATCAGGCAGTAAGTGAGCTAAAATATAGTGGGAGAAGGTGTTGCTAATGGATTAATGTTTGTATCTTATTATACTATGTGGCAGGGAGTAAGTGATCTGATTATATCTCAAAACCACAAAGCTTTCATATCCATTCTTGCAACAATTATTGGATATAAAGAAAGTAAGTAGGTGGTGGCTTAAAAATATTATTAACAAGGCTGTGTTCATCTTGACAACTACTATTTCAACAACAGTCTGTAGGTAATAAATTGTGCTTTTTAAGGCTAGATTTTAATCATAGGCTGGTGTGTTGTTGCCTTTCATTGACAGTTTGTGAGTATTCTATGTCAATATAAAGTCAGAACATTGTTAATCCAGCTGTCTCCTTGCTCTTTCATTGATAGATTGTAAGTGGTCTGGTGTAGATTTGAAATGATAATGCTGCTGATTAGCATGCCTTTTATTTTTCCATTGATAGGCTGTAAGTGGTCTAATGTGAGTTTGAAATAAGAATGCTGCTAATCAGCATGTGCCCTCCTGTCTTCCTATTAATAGGCTGTAAGTAATCTGATGTTGAGTTGAAATGAGTATGTTACTAATGCATGTCCTTTTCTGCTCTTGTATTGATAGAGAGTAAGTGGTTTGATATGAATTTGAAATAAGAATGCTTCTGATCAGCATACTTTCTTTTCTCCCATCAACAGACAGTAAGTTGTTTGATGTGGATTTAAAATAAGAATGCTGCTGATCAGTATGCTCTTTCTGCTTTTGCATTGATAGCGAGTAAGTGGTCTGATTTGGGTTTGAAATAAAAATGCTGCTGATCAGATGTCCTATTTTGCTCTTTCATTGATAGACAGTAAGTGATCTGATATTGATTGAGATAAGAATGCTACTAATCAGTTTGACTTCCCTTGTGTCTCCATTGACAGCGAGTAAGTGGTCTGATGGAGTTTTGAGATGAGAACACTGCTGATCATCATATACTCTCTTGTTTTTATATTGATAGGAAGTAAGTGGTCTGATGGGGATTTGGAATGAGTGCTGTTGATCAACATGCTTTCTCCTACTTTTCCATTGGTAGGAAGTAAGTGGGCAAAGTGACTTTGAACAACAATGCTGATAATCAACATACCTCCTCCCCCATTGATAGATTGTAAGTGGTCTAATGTGAATTTGACTGAAAATGTTGCTGATCAGTATTTATTCTCTCAATCTCCCATTGATAGGCTGTAAGTGGTCTAATATGGATTTGAAATGCTGCTAATACAGTAGCATGTATTCTGCTTTCCATGGATAGCAAGTAAGTGGTCTAATATGAACTTGAGATGAGAATGCTGCTAATCACCATATCCCTTTTTGCTTGTCTGTTATTAGGGAGTAAGTGGTCTAATATGAGTTGAAATAAGAATGCTGCTGATCAATATGCCTTCTACTCTTTTATTAAAAGTTGGTGGGTCTATTGTGGATTTGAGACAAGAATACTACTAATCAGCATGCCTCTTCCTACTCTCCCATGGATAGCAAGTAAGTGGTTTGATGTGAATTTGAAATGAAAGTGCTACTGATTTACATACTTCCTTCTTTTCTCCCATGAATAGCTTGTGAGTGATCTGATGTAAGTTTAAGGGAAAATGCTGCTAATTAGCATGCCTTCTACTATTACATTGATAGTTTGTATGTGATCCTATGTGGATCTGAAATAAGAATGCTGCTAATTAGCATCACTTCTGCTACTCCTTTCTTAATAGCAAGTAAGTGCCTGATGTGGATTTCAAATGACAATCCTGCTGATCAACATGCATTTTGTTCTCCAATAAATAGTTAGCAAGTAGTCTGATATGAACATTAAATGAGAATGTTGCTGATCAACATTTCTCCTACTTTTTTATACATACATAGGCTGTAAGTGGTTTGACATGGTTTTTGAAATAAAAAATGCTATGAATTAACATTCCTTCTCATACTCTTCCATTAATAGCCTGTAAGTAGTCTGATATGGATTTGAAACAAGAATGCTGCTAATTAGCATGCCTTCTCCTACTCTCTTATTGATAGTTGGCAAGTGGCCTAATGTGGATTTGAAATAAGAATGCTGCTGACCATCATACCTCCTTTTGCCCTTCCATAATACCCTGTATGTGGTCTGGTGTGGATTTGCAATAAAAACTCTACTAATCAGCATGCCTTTCTCTATTTTCCTTAATAGGGAGTAAGTGGTTTGATATGGATTTGACATGAAATGTTGCTGATCAATATGTTTTCTTCTCTTTCACTAATAGGAAGTAAGTGGTCCAATGTAAATCTGAAATGAAAATGCTGCTGATCAGCTTGCCTTCTACTTTTTTATTGAAGTTTGTAAGTGATTTGATATGGATCTGAAATGAAAATGCTGCTGATTGACATGCCTTCTTTTTTTCACTGATAGTGTGTAAGTGATGTGATATGGATTTGAAATAACAATACTGCTGATTAACATGCCTTCTTCATTTATTGATAGGCTGTAGGTAGTCTGATGTGGATTTAACATGACAATGCTGCTGATCATCATATCCACTGCTCCTCTTCCATTGATAGGGAGTAAGTACTCTAATCCAGATTCAAAGTGAAAATGGTGCTAATCAGCATACATATGTATACACCTTCTACTCTTTCATTTGATAGCTTGTAAGTGGTTTATTGTGGATTTGAAATAAAAATGTTATTAATCAACATGCTTTCTCCTACTCTTCCATTGACAGGAAGTAAGCTGTCTAATGAGAATTTGAGATAAAAATGCCGCTAATCAACATACCTGTTCTTGCTCATTGGTAGGCTGTAAGTGATTTGGTGTATATTTGAAACAACAATGCTACTAACCAGCATGGGTTTTGCTACTCTTCCATTGATAGCAAGTAAGTGGTTTAATGTGGATTTGAAATGAAAATGCTGTTGATCAACATAACTCCTGCTTTTCACTAATAGCAAGTCAGTGGTCTAATATGGATTTGAAAGAGGATAGTATTGATAATTTCTTTGCATCCTCTTATCTTTCACTACTATTTCACTGATAGATTGTAAGTGTTTTTATACACCTGGGAAAATATTGGTTACTAATCAATTAATATCTATTCTTTCTATTACTTTTCTATTAACAGGAAGTAAGTGATTCATTTTCAAATGATAGCAACAATATGATTTATCAGTTAAAATTACATTATTACAGAAGGTAATAATATGAGGTGATTTGGGAAATAAGATGACTAATATACACATCCTTTTCCCAAATGCTTTAAATAGAATGTATGTAACCTTATTTCCAAGGGACACCTGTGTTCTACTCATTGACTTCTCATTTCATTGTCCAATTTGACATGACTCTTGATAACATGTAGCTGGTAAGTGTTATCTTGCAACTTCTAAGTTGTGCAGCTATGAACTGATATACCTACTGTATAGGATGTAAGTTATATTTGTAACACAATATTTCTGTGCTATTTACATATATGCTCATTGAAATTTAGCAGGTAAGATATTTATGTGATAATTTAAATATTCTTATTTATAATTTGAATAGACAGTCAGTTTTTGCCCATAATATCTATATATTACAACTAATATTATCCAGATTATCACCAATTCTCAATCCCACCCAGTAAATCTTTATCATTTAACTGCACTATGTATGTTCTAAAATAATCTCATGTCTTCTAGGGCCTTCTTCAAACAAGAAAGGCAATGTCCATGGCATGTGTATTCTTGGAAATATGTTTATTATACCAATTTCCTGTGTATTTCAGACTAAACAACCAGCCAGCACAAAGAAAGAAATCCTTCAAACTGGCATTGGTAAATCAATTGATTTTGGATCTTTGTGGATTTATACATACCTGCCTTGATAGATATCTTGCTAGTTCTTCAATACTCCTTTACTCTGGTCCAAAACAAATCCAAAGATCCCATTTCCTTGGCAGTACAAAAATATCAAGCATCTGGAATATCTGCTCAGGTATCCAAGAGACTGGATGAGCTCTTTGCCAGATATTCTGCTACCAACAGCCTGAAGGAAACAGTGAACCTTGTCATGGATCTAATCTTGCAATACTCTTTGTGTAGGTAGTCAAGTGGCATAGCTTTTTACATACTAACTTAATCTCATAGTGAATAAAGCCAATCATTGAGAATTCAAGGAAGTGTTAGAGTACTAAGTGACATTGGTTATGATGATTCAGAGAAAGTGTTTTGATTTGGAGGGGCATTATCTGTTTGATCGCCTTGGATGATGAGAATGCCATCTGGTTAGCTGTGATCCTGCATGATTAGCATAATGATAATGTCATGCTTATTCTGAATGGCTGAGGGGACAAGTCATCATACTATAGAGTCCTCTAAAGTGTCACACTCTGACATTTATCTAACTCCCACTCTGCAAAACTGAGCGTGAAAGTCGTGTCCAAGCTTTGCATCATCAAGTACGCAGAGAACAATGTGGAGTACACGGGTGAAATAAGGATTCTATGTGCAAAGGTATACGTCAAGAAATACTTCAACTTCAGCCACGGACAAAGAACGAACGAAAACCCAGAGCCCAATTACACTGTCTACCACTCAATCTCCGGTAGAGGTAGGTAACTGCAGTCTCTCTAAACAAAGCTTTGCGACGACTTCACCGTTCAACGGTATGCTGTTCCCCTGGAACCCCTCTGGATAATTGATCCGTGGAACTTCCGGGTTCGTGAATGTCCTGTAGAGTTCAAAACCGTGCGTACGAATACATCCGGTCGTCAAGGTGAGCAGACGTAGCGATCCAAGACGGTGGTACGCACTTGTCACCCCAAACGCCATAGTGCACCATCCCTAGCGCTCGCGTGGGGTACTCGTAGTCCCGCGTGAACCCGTCAGGATAAAAGAACTCGATCACCGTCGATTTCGGAGAGGGTTTCATCCACACGAGGGCCGTCAGCCCGTTACCATGCACACCCATCATGATCTGCACCCAAAAGATCGTTCCACCGGCAGGTCAACCCACTCAGTCAGACGTATCTCGGTGGTTGTTGTCCACCGTGCACTCACCGTCGTCCGGGCAGCTAATCCGAGTTGTTCCGCATGGGAGAGCTTGTCCATGCTCACGACATTCACCTCGACCCCATGCTGATCCCGCAGCTTGTACAGTTCCTCCACAAGTTTCTCGTGGTCCTCCTGGATCAGCATACGTCGGCCCCAAGCCTGACGTGACACGTATGTGATGACAGGTTTTGATCCTTCACCCAAATTGCCGTCCAGGCGACTGAATTTCGTGACGGCATCGCGAATCGCAGTCCACCAGTACACACTTCCCGGCAGTGCAAATGCCTCGGAAGCGGTGCGTCTCGTACTTTGGAAGGTTTCGCCCTTCATCGCAGCAGAGCGATCAGAGAAAATGACACGGTCGAGCATTACTGGCCTGCCCATCTCCGCGCGGTCATGCCAATCCGCGGAGTATTCAGTAGTTGCAGACGGAAATGTACTACGGAGAACCCATTGGTTCATCTTTGCGTAGTCTCGCCAATGGTCGGCGTCTGTGTGGACGAACCAAATGCGACGCAATGCGGGGAGCGAAGACAAACCATCGGCAGAGATGGAAGGGTCTAATGAAGAGTACGTCCGCCAGAACCCGAAGAAGAGCTCTGCAGACCAATGGTAATAATGTGTGATGCTGAGAAAATATAAGCGAGGTCTCCTGCCGTTGTTATAATAAACGTACTATTGGGGTGGATCGTTGATTATCCACTGGGTTGAGCATCAGACAGGGTTGGTTTGTTGTCAGGGATGACGCACCGTGGTTCCATCTATGAGATCGGCACTAGTTCCGAACAGTTCTTCTGCTTCGTCGGTGCTAATAACGCGAAGTTCGCGGTCAGTTGGTAGACGGGCCGCAATAGCCTCAGGGCCGTTGGCTATCCTGAGGCCCGTCGACGTGATGGTCGTGCGATCTGGGACGGACTTTGGGTTGTCGGTGACGACAAAGACGGTCCCGTTCAGCAAAAATAGGTTGTCAAATATCGTCCAGCCTTGGATACAGGGGTAGGTAGTAAATCGGGTTGGAAGACGGGTCGCGCACCAGGGACATGAGAAAGTATGGACGTTGATGGGACTTGCTTGGAGGGCCACGTTACACGCGTGCGCCAGCGCTCTGATTCGGTAGACGGGGCCTCGACGCCCTCCGAACCAGACTCAAGGTCAGAATCGTACTTCTGGACAACATTTTCCGGAACTAAACGTGAAGCGCGTGACTCTTGAAGGTCAATGCCTGATCTAGACAGCGAGAGCAGTACGAGGAGCAGGAGAGCGAGGAGAAGGCATTCGCGTTTCGTCGGGGATAATGCTGTAGGCTTGAGCATCTAGTGTCCAGGTTACCAGCTGAATAGCTGGGAGAACAAGTCGCAAACAGAGCTGAGCGACGTTAAAATGAGTGGCGGTTGAGCGGCGGTACACTCGTTCGCCGATGGACGTTTCGAAAAGGGTTGTCACTCGTCAACAAGCGGTACAGTGAGTCGACAGTTGCCGATGCTGACGTCAAACCGAAAGACCTGAAACCAACTTATGTAAGACAGTAGCGGTCCCCAAAAACGATGGGGTCAGTAAACCAGGCCATTATGGATCATTATCAGTGACGATCAGTCTGTCAAGCTGAAACAGATCTGAATTTTGTGATAGCATCACGAAGCCTTTTACTTAACCCTCGAAGAGCTCTCCGAAATTCGAATCCCCACACCGAAGGGCCTCGCTCGCAAACAAAAACAGCGCATCCCCCCTACATCAAGGTCGACCGTGCACTAAAAGCTCGATATGATGGGCATCGGCGCACGGCACCAACGTGATCCAAACGACCTTGCGTGGAAGTAGGACTAGGAGTATGAGCCATTGTAGAAGATGCTGAATGAGAGCACCGAGCAGGGAAAGGAAGCCGGTGATGGGCCTGATGTGTTCGTACGCGCGTAGAAGGTTGAGGGGGGAACCGGAAGCGAGTCTTACGATGACATGAAAACGGAAACACGGCCGAGATGATCCGGATATCAGCAAGAACACGGAAAAGAAACAGAAGGTCTCAGAAGCACTAAAAATCCAATGACTCTGCAGCTCTCGCCATCGATAACGCTTTAGAACATCCTCTTTATCATGGGCCCACTCTCAGGCTGAACCAATACCCAAGCCATTGTCCGATGCAGCGTAAGTGATACATACACACCCAATTTTCATTCTGATCCTCCTTTTTTCTGTTGTCTTCGGCCACAACAGTAATCGTGCGTGCATCAGGGCCGCAACAACCAGTAATTTCACCTTTCGTTCAGCCGCAGGTTGATGCTCAACGCGGCGAGTGCCTGCACGGTGCCTTGGCTACTACTCACGCCGGTACAACCGAAGATGTATCCAATCGAGTCGTGAATATCATACCAAGCAAACTCGTCGAGACTATTCCAGCGCTCGAATGAGTTTGGATTGCGATGGATATATACTTTTCAAGTACTTGTTACCAGTGGTTCCCGAGCTAAACGTCAAAGCTTGCAGATTGCATGGAACGGGCGCGCGGGATCATCGATCAGCACCGACGAGATTGCATGCCAGTGCGTACACGCACATTCGCACATACCTTGCTCTGCAAGCACGAAAGGCAAACATCGAGCCTCATCCGTCAGACACACCCTAATCCTAAGGGAAATTCGGCCTCCTCCTTGGTGTGCTACGCGTATTCGCGAGACGGTCGAAGGGTACCAGCGAGGCAGGCCTCCACTTTTTTGTCACTACACAAGTAATACATATAGTCCTGGGAGTTCGCGGAATGTACAGACCAGTCCTCGTGTGTGGTCTGTTCCCCAACTTTATTTATTTATTCTTTATTTTCGGTCAAACATGGTATACTGGCTGTGAGCCGCCTCATAGTTGAGTCGACACTCCAATCCTGACGGTTTCTATCTCCTTATCTGACAGACCTTTGTATGCAAAATAAAGCTCTACCGGTAACGAAGTCGTACTACCCCCCATTGCAATGACTAGATAGGTAGCATGCTCAACAGACCTATCAAACTGGCTAACTGACAAAGAGTGACTCTTAGTTGGAATCGGATTGAGTGTAGGCGGTGCTAGCAAAACCGACTCGTCCGTTCGTGGTATCATATATACTGTAGTAGCGCTCCCTAAAAAGTGACGAACATCAGTCTACGATCGCTATGGACGAAAAACAAAACAATTGTGGACGCACAGGAAGGTGTACCCCAGGATAAAGTCGAGGCCATACCCAGAGTAGGCTCCGATGTCGCCGATGACGAGATAAATCGAACGAGAACTGCCTCCAATGGCGTTGTTGAGCGAACGAGGCCACATTTGCCCATTAGGCGTTAGGTCGTACGACTTGCTCCCGATGTTAAACGTCAACGGCTTCAACTTGCCGTATTGGGCAGTGGTGATACTGAGCAAGCCGGTAGCAGAGTTCAGGGCACTGCCTGTCACGGACTGGTATTTTTGGAACGCATCTGTACATCCCGGCATAAGACGTTAGCACATTATAGCACGGCACTCAGACTCAACACGTCACTAACCAGTTGCGATGAGGATGAGGGTAGTACCAGTGTCGACGATACCAGCGGTCGTTGACAGGATGGTGTCACTACCGTAGGTGATCGACTGGTCGATACCCCAGTATTGGGATGCAGGCGGGGTCGTTGTAAGGGGAACATAGTCCACAGAGGAAGTGATGACGGTGCTATCATATCCGCCAAACGTGAGCTCTCCGTCGCTGGTCAACTCGCTGGCCGGTACGAAGTAAATGCCAAGCACCTCCTCGGATATTGTCCCTTGAGAGATAAGGTTGTCCGATACCGTAGGGACCGTGTCTGTATTGCTGACCGTACCCTGAGTCAGGTCGGCAGGGCTTACACCAAGGATACCATCAATGTCGGGGAAACCGTTGGATCGGTCAGCCACACCGATAGACTGTTGGTCAATCACCAAGCCAGGAGTAAGCGTGACGGTATCAACCCATTCCTCTCCGGACCAGCTTCCGGAGCCGTAATTTACTGACTATGATCACGTCTAAGCTCAACGCAAACGATATGGGAGCATCAGAAACATACAGCAGTATTCCCGGTGTCGTGACTGGTGCTAGTCTCGATGTACGGGTTATTTGCTCCTACGAATGTATTAGCGCTTCCAGTATCGATCAGAAGCGTGTCTGTGATCAGTCAGTTTCCGCATCTACAGTAGCAGTAGATCCACGTACAGATTGTTGGTGGATTGCCAACTCCGACCTGAGCGGTGTAGGCGACTCCGCTGTTTGCGATACCGACATTGTACTCGTTTCGTTTACCGAACGAGCCAACCTGTTTCATGACCTGGGCACGAGCGCGATCCTTCTCGATGATGCTAAGGGTGCCACGATCATTAATCTTTGTCGCAAAATGAAGAGTGGCCTTGTCATTACGACGACTGAGAGGAGTCGCGTCCACGGCAGACAGCGCGATGAGTATAAGAGAAAGGAGTGACTTGGAAGGGAGCATGATAGCTTCGCTGACGAGCTTTCCTGTATGTCCCTGCCTCCCAGACTGTCGCCTCGCTGTATATATACCCCATGAGTTCGAATCGGGAGCGGGTCAAATCGGTCACGTTGCGATGGGGACAAGTCGGTTATGTTGGAACTTTGAGATACTTGAGACGAAAGGACGTCACAAATTGAGTCGCTTCCACGGCAGACAACACGATGAATATCAGAGAAAGGAGTGACTTGGAAGGGAGCATGGTAGTTTCGCTGACGAACTTTCCTGTATGTCCCTGCCTCCCAGACCGTCGCCTCGCTGTATGTATGGGTCATGAATTCGAATCGGGGTCAGGTCAAATCGGCCATGTTGGAGAGAAGTCGCTGGTTGTGCCGGAAACTCGGAATACTGTACCATTTTGCTTGATTCGTCTGTCACGCGTCACACGGACCCTATGTAACATGTCACAGGCCTGACGGCGAACCCCAAATGTGGTCCGCGTAACACAGGGGCTTGACGAAACTGGTCTCTGTCACCCGTCCTCAGATGGGCTGTCAAACGGTCCAACGGTTGAACAGCCCCCCCGTCGTGATCGTAATTTATTTATTTCGGTATTTAGAATAAGTATAGGCCTAGGTACTGATTCAGCTGTCGTGACTTGGCCGGATGCTGTGCGAGTAGCGCGTGTTTGCTTTTCGTTTCCGTTTCCCACGGCCAAGCGTGTCTTATCGCGACCTCGCTGTCTTCTCTTCCGAAATCCAACGGCCCCAAGAATGCTGCACAATATGGCGTGGCACCGCCGGAATGTCGTATGGAGATGATTGCTACACCTCCCCTGCGAGCGAAGGTATGTTGTTTTCTCCTTGTCGGAGCAGAGGCTACGAAATGTGGGGTGAGAGCGGGCAAAAGACAGACACAGTGTATGCTGCGCATAAGCCAGGATTCCGATTACGATCACATCAGCCTGATCAACAATGATGACTGGAGGTTCAACGTTCAATCTCGATGTCTACGTTCACAAGTACATTGTCCGAAAGCCCATCGTCGCTTGGACCCGCTCCTCTCTTCTTTTGGCGTGCATACCCTGTGCTGGCATGGGCCCTTCTGCTTCGGCCTTGGATTTTTTGGATTTGTCAAAGCGTTCGAAAGTAATGATCTCATCCGTGTCACATTTTTTCCAGTTCCCATAC
>QFEL01003427.1:4206-31056 GCA_003316195.1 Neoboletus brunneissimus
CATGCGCATCTCTTCCCCTTTGCCCCATACCTACCATACCTGACTCGGTCTGTGCGCAGTAGGGTACCCTATTTAAACGACCAGCTTGCACCCCTGTACGATAGCTTAGCTTCCCAAATCTACCTCTTGAAGCTCACCACATGCGATCTGACTTCGTCTGTCACTGGACCGACTAGTCTCTTCGCATCCCTTTGAACTCGACAATAAGGCCTTAGACCTGAGTCGACTGGAACCTCGGACCTCTGATCCTTGTTCCCCCTGCGTCCCCACCATCCAACACTTCGCACCTCGTCCTTGTAACTCGACCTTCGCCTTCTCCCCTTTGAGAGCTTCTACCTTTCGGGTCTACGGTCGCCCCACCCTAGGTCGAACCGTAACAGTTTGAGAATCTTTTCGATTTCATATTCCTTTTCACCATCTACAAGGTCCAGTGGTGGAGCAGGGAAATTGGGGTCATGTACAGAGTTCTCCTTATATGGGGTCAATAGAGAGGCATGGAAGATGGGGTGTATCTTCCAGGTAGAGAGGATATGAAGGCAGTAAACAATAGGGGAGAGGGTTTCAGTAATGACAAAGGGTCCTTCCTATTTAGGTGTGAATTTGGGGTTGATGACTGATCATTTCAAATTGTGGGCTTTGAGCCAAACTTTATCTCCTTTCTTGAAAGGTTTAAACTTCCTGTGGTTGTGTGACGTCATTACTTGGTGTGTGAGTTCATGGGCAGCTAGGGCCTTGTCACAGGCAGCTGTCAAGTTCCTGATGTGGGTGGTGACTGTGGATAGGGAGGTTTAGGAGATGACTGATGGTAGAGCATGGTGTTCATAGTCCATCATAAAATAGAACAGAGATTGATTTGTGATGAAATGGGGACAGTGGTTATGGGCGAATTCAGCATTGGTAATCAAGTTGGCCCAGGTTGTGGGGTGGGCTCTGCAGAAGATCTGAAGGTAGGTTTTGACCTCCTAGTTGATGTGTTTGGTTTCTCCATCCATTTGAGGGTGGTAAGCAATGGAGAGGGTGAGGTCGTAGTTGAGGAGTTTTCTGAGTTCTCTGGTGAGTGCCAAGGCAAACTGAGGTCCCTAGTTGGAGATGACCTTGTCAAAAAGGCTAAAGTGTTTGTAGATGTTACGATCCAATGTTACGATCCATTCCTACAGTCTACCTTTTTCTACCTTTTCTTCTTGCGATCGCCCCATTTTACCTATGCTTCTTACCTCTCACGTCTGTCAGTCACGGTTCGTCACACTTCTTTTCATTTAAACTTTAAACCGCACAGCCTAGCCTGGGTTTGTTTCGAACCCTTCCCCTCCGCCCCGGGCAGCGCCCCTTTCATCTCCGCTTTTCATTTCCGACTATTGTCTCCATTCCACTCCATCCCGTGCCCCTGCTGTAGTACCCCCGCTCGGACACCATGCGCACCCTCTCCCCTTCGCCCTATACCTACCTTTCTTGACCCGGTCTGTGCGCAGTAGGGTACACTACTTAAACCGCTAGCTAGCGTACTTGTCCCCTAGCTTAGCTTCCCGAAATCTACTCTCGATAAGCTCACCTTTGTGCGACTAAGCCTTTCGCCTGTCACTGGACCGGCTAGGATCGTCGCATCCCTCGTACTCGACAACAAGGCCCTAGACCTGAGTCGACCAAGGCCTCAGACCTTAGATCCTCGCCTTCTCCTGCGTCCCAACCTCTGTGCCCCCTGCACCTTCAGCTTGAGCTACCACCTTCGGGTCTATGGTCGCCCCCCCTCTGGTCGAACCATAACAGTAGATGGAAAGGAAAAAGAGTATGGTGATGCCCTTCACAGTCACAGTTTTGTTGGTGGGGCAGAGAATCACTCCCTTAGTAAGCCCGTGGTCAACTACAGCCAAAAGAGAATCAAAGCCCCTGGACAGGGGCAAGTTGGTAATGAGATTGCAGGAGATCTGTTGGAAGAGATGGGTGTAGGTGGAACAAATGGGGGTGAGTGGGGATATGGTCAGGTGGGTGTTGAATTTATTTTGTTGGCAGGTGGCACAGCCTTTGACATAATGGTGGATGTAGGAGGCAAGACTGGGCCACCAAAATTCAGAGGTGATGAGTTGCCAAGTTTTAAGGTATCCCAGGTGGCTGGTGGAGGTATGGTCATGGCAATATTGGAGGATGGAGTGGCAAAGGGAGGCATTGGCAGGAATATAGATACGACCATTGTAGGTGAGTACACCCTTGACCAATTGCCAGGGAAAGGTGCAAGAGCGAAGGAAGGCAAGGGTGTCATGGGAGAGGAATTGGAGGGCTTGGAGGGCATAGGGGGAGGAGGAGGTGGTGAACTTGATACAGTCAGGCAAAGCTGTATCAATGAGGTGGACAAAGAAGGAGGGGGGAAGGAGGGTGACACTCTGGTTATCCATGTTATGAGGGAGATGATCTGGTCAGCATAAGAGAGCATTGGAGCTGGTGAGTTGGGACCCAGGAACATGGATGATTTTGATGTTAAAGTTGGTGAGATCAAGGAGCCAGCATGCCTGGCAACAATTGAAAGTTTGAGGGGAGCAGAAGTAGGTGAGGTTCTTATGATCAGTAAAAACTTGGACAGGGAAGGGGGATCCATGGAGGTAGTGTCACCAGGCCTTAAAGGCATGGATGACAGTGAGGAGTTCTTTGTCATGGATATTATAGTTGCACTTGGCGGGGATGAAGAATTGCGAGAGGTAGGAGCAGGGATGCCAGTCACTATTGGGATTAGTTTGGAGAAGAATGGTGCTGGACGCATATTTAGAGGTGTTGGTGGCAATGGCAAACAGGACAGAGAGGTTAGGAAGGTGGAGGATGGGTTACTTGAGGAAGAGCTACTTAAGCTGTTGGAAGGCAGATTTGCAGGAGGGGGACCAGATCCATTCAGTGGTTTTCTGTTACAACTCACCTAGCCCCTACCCCTTTTTTGGCTCGACCCCTATCACACACCTGTGAGAACCTGCCTTATATCCATATCCTGGCACTTGTCCTCATTTCTTCTCACCTAGGGAGGCTGTCATTGTATCTAATGTGACCCTCCTTGCTTGGTCTTACGACTAGACATCACTCAGACTCTTTGTCTTCCACCCTCATCCTCACTCTGAGTTACCTCCTCTGTCCTACCCTCCACCATAGACCTGTTCCTGTGCCTATCCAGGAATGCCCTACTCTCCTGTCACCTTGGACCGTCACTGGTTATGTTATGTTTGAACCTGGGTAGGCCCAAGACATAGACCTGGTGGCATCTTCTAGTTGAGAAAGTCCTGATGGGGGCGCCAGACAGCAGTAGAAGATGATCAAAGTAGTGGACATTGGGCAAGGTGCAAAGTACAGGTGCTACAATGCTAAGGGAAGTCCATGGTACAAGGTACAAGGGAGGTACCAGGTAAGATCAAGGTAAGGAACCGTTGTATGAAGAGGTCCAGTATATAAGTATACAAATGAAGAGGAGCCTGAATATGGGTCAAGGGCATGGGTCAAGGGCAAGGGCATTAGAAGAACATGCAAGCTTAAGTGACAGGTGTGAAATAAACAAGGTAAGGGCTGCATAAGCAGGGGTGAAGGGTGAACTACAGCATGACATCAGTAAGATGCATGACTGGGGTGAAGGGTGTGCTGATAGCACCAATGGTAAGGTAAATAGAAAGTGTCAAGGTGAATAGGAAGCAAGGAAAAGCATACAAAGGCACCAGAGGGAGATCTTGGGCAGATGTGAGGACAAATGACGGTGATGGAGAAGATTCCCAGATGTGACCAGTGAAGGTCCAAGGTGATGGGGGGGATAGGGCATTCCTGGGTAGGCATGGGAACAGATCTATGGTGGAGGGTAGGACGGAGGAAGTAACTCGGAGTGGGGACGAGGGTGAAAGATGAAGAGTCTGAGTGATGTCTAGTTGTTGGACCATGTGAAGGAGTCATATTAAGGGCAATGATGGCTTTCCTAGGTGAGGAGGGACGAGGACAAAGGGTGAGGTACAAGTGTATGGACAGTGCTCACAGGGGCAAGACAGGGGCTAAGCCAAAAAAGGGGTAGGGGCTAGGCAAGTTGTAACAGGTCATATCTGGGGATCTTCCCCATCACCATCATTTGTCCTTGTATCTGCCCAGGATCTCCCCCTGGCCACCTCATATGCTTTCTCATTTCTTCTTATTCACCTTGACACTTTTCATTACTATACTCCTTGGAGCTGTCATGCTTGCCCCATCACCCTAGTCATGTGTCCTACCAATGTCATGCTGTATTATCCCCTTCACCCCACTTACACAGCCCTTACATTCACTTATTTCACACTTGTTACCTAGGCTTGCATGTCCCTCTGACATCCTCACCCTTTACCCATGCCCTTGGCCCACATTCGGGCTCCTCTTCATTTGTATACTTATAAACAGGACCCTCTTGTACACTTGTTCTCTATCTTGATCTTACCTGGTATTTCCCTTGTACCTCGTACATGATCCCTTGAACTTCCCCTAGCATTATAACACCTGTACTTCACATCACAACCAATGTCACCCCTTGGTCGTCTTCTACTGCTGTCTGGCACCCCCGTCAGGACTTCCTTGACTAGAAGATGCTACCAGGTCTATGTCTCCAGCTACCCAGTTGGAATGTAACATTTTCTTGATGAGGTCTATGAGGGGGCAGGTGATGTTGGAGTAGTTTGGAATAAATTGCTGATAGAAGTTGGCGAAGCCAAGGAAGGAGCAGACTCCCTTTGTTATGAGTTCACACTCATAATGCTTTACTTTTCCTTTTTGCTCACCCTGCTTCACTAACCTTTAACCTTTCTCTTTTACTTTATTCTTTTACCTTAGCTATTTCAGATCATGTGACCTTTCCCATGGTCATGTGCTCTTCCCTTCCCTTTCATCACATGACCTTTTCCTTTCATGGTCACCTGATATCTCCTATCTTTACCTCCTCTTCCTATCCCTTTGGCCATGCACTCGTCCACCATGGTCCAGGCCTTATCCTTTTCCATAATGTACTTCTATTCCCACTTCCACATTCATCTCTACTCTTACCTTACTTATCTTTCCTGCACTACATCATACCCTACACCCCATACTTACTATCTTTAGTCATTTACTCTCATGCACAGTGTGGTCCATGCAGCATGTACTATAGTATATAATACATTCCTAGATGACCTTGGAACCCTAGTTTTAAAATAGTCATCTAGGTCTTGGATACTCAAGTGAGTCCCTCCTTAAGACATGTATTCAAGATCTTGGTAGCTCCTGCTACAGTAAGTCTAGAGCACTAGGAGTCTTAATAGCTAACTATGCTATTTACCTTTGCAAGTTTTCCCTCTACCCTCAAACATTGCCTTTCCCCCTTCAAGCATCTTCTTTTGGTTTGCAGTATTTTTGTTTTTGCTTTCTAGTCCCTGATTGCTTAGACTCACAACACCCTTAACATTGGTGGGTTGAGGCCAGGTGGAGATGCCTTCTAGTTTGACTGGGTCCATGGTGAGTTGGTCTGGGCAGATGATCATGTCAAGATATTCAACTTCTTTGGCAGCGAAGGTGCACTTTTTGAGCTTTAGGTGGAGGTTGAGCTCCTTTATTTGCTGGAGAATGCATTTCATTTGTTCCTCATGAGTTTTCATGTTGGGGGAGAAGATGAGGAGGTCGTCCATGTAGATTACAAGCCATCCTTTGACAATCATATCAGAGAAGAAGTTGTTCATAAATCTCTGGAAAATTGCAGGAGAGTTGGTTATGCCAAAGAACATGACCATTGGTTTGAAGGGGCCTTTGTGAGTAATGAGGGCCCTCTTCCATTGGTGTCCATCTTTGATTCAGACATTGTTGTAGTCCCATTGTACTTTGAACTTGATATAGAGGCGAGAGCTGCAGAGTTTATCGATGAGGTCAGATATTAACAGCAGGGGATAAGCATTGCAGATTGTGTGTTCATTTAAGTACTGGTAATCTTGGCAGGGGCAGAGGGAGCCATCCTTCTTTTTTATCAAGAAGAAGGGAAAAGCCTGGGGGGAATTTGAGGGGCAGATCTTTCCACTTTTAAGGTTTTCATTGAGGAATGCTTCTGCCGTGAGCCATTCTTCTGGTGTGAGGGGGTAGGCTTTAGTGATTTTTGGGACGAATGATTCGTTGAGATTGATTTTGTGATCATAGGGGTGGAACAGTGACATGGCTGTGGCCCCTTCGTCAAAAACAGATGTGAATTGAGAGTATTCTGGGGGAAGGACAATGGGTTTCTTTGTGGCTTCAGCCACTATAGCAAGGTCGGTGGTGGTGGTTAATTTCTGGATAAGGAGGGAGTCTTTGGAGATGAAGTGAGAGCTGCACTTAAGAATATGGTTAATGTTACGGTTCAACCAGGGGTGGGCGACCATAGACCCGAAAGTAGAAGCTCAAGTTCTAGGCAGGAGGTAGTCGTTGAAGGATGTTGCAGGGGAGGGCGAGGATCTTAGGTCCAAGGCCCAAGTCGACTCAGGTCTAAGGCCTTGTTGTCGAGTACAAAGAATACGAAGAGTTCAGCCGGTCCAGTGACAGGCGAGAACAGATCACACTAAGGTGAGCTTTATCTGAGAGTAGATTCGGGAAGCTAAGCTAGAATACAAAGGCGCTAGCTAGCGGTTCTAAATAATGTACCCTACTGCGCATGGACCGAGTCAGAGATGGTAAGTATAGGGCGAAGGGGAGGGGTGCGCATGGTGTCTGAACAGGGGTACTACAGCACAGGCACGGAATGGAGGGGAACGGTGGCAATACTCGGATATAAAAGGTGGAAATGAAAGGGGCACTGCCCAGGGCAGAAGTGAAAGGTTAGGAAGAGAACCCAGGCGAGGCTTATGTAAGTTTAGAGTTTAGAATGAAAAGGTACCGATAGAAACCGGTGGTGAGTCACGGTTCGACGGATTACAGCATAATAGATGAAGGGAGGAGGGCATAGGCGAGACAAGTGTATCGTGGAGCAAGGAAAAGAGTAGACGTGGAAGTGAATCGTAACAGTTAACAGCATATTCAGTATAGGTGGCTCTGATCCACTTGTTTTTTGATGGGTGGTCGAGGTAGGAGTAGAGGTGGGCATCTTCAGAAAGCATGGTGTGGATGTGCCTGCAAGGGCAAGGGCAAGGACGAGGGGGTTCTGGACAATGGAACTTGGAGTTGTGGTGATGAGTGTCAGTTACTTGGGTGAGAAAGAGTTCCTCGGATTGGTTGATAGATTGGTTGAGTTGAATGCTGGGGGTGGTTCAGTCAATGGTTGGGTTGGCTGAGCGAAGCCAAGGGAGGCCGAGGATGAGGTTTTCATGTCCACAGTTCATGACATGGAAGGTCACTTATTGAGTGATTCCTTTTGTTACGTTCGAACCTGGGTAGGCCCGAGACATAGACCGGTAAGCGACTTCTTATTGAGAATGTCCTGACGGAGGCGCCAGACAACGGAAGAAGGCGATCAAGGGGGTTGCATAGGTGGGATACACGAATACAAAAGGTATGACCAGTAGGGACTAGGTACAGGTTGGGGGGGGGGGGAACCGGTAAGCTGAAGCTAGGGTATAACTAGCTAGGATTGTCCTGTATATAAGGATAACGAATGAAGAGGAGCCCGAATGTGGGCCAAGGGCGAGGACGTCAGAGGGACGCGCAAGCCAAGGTGACAAGTGTGAAATGTCCAAGGTAAAGGCCACATAAGCGGGGAAGAAGGGAAATACTACAGCATAATGTCGGTGGACGCATGACTAGGGTAAGGGGTGTGCCGATAGCACCGGTGGTAAGGTAAATGAATGGTGACAAGGTGAATCGGAACGAAGAGAAAGCATACAAGGGCGCCAGGGGAAGATCCTGGGCAGATATAAGGACAAATGATGGTGATGGGGAAGATCCCCAGATGTGACCAGTGAAGGTCCAAGGTGACGGGGGAGCAGGGTGTTCCTGGATGGGCACGGGAACGGATCTATGGTGGAGGGTAGGGCGGGGGAAGTAACTCAGAGTGGGGACGAGAGTGGGAGATGAGGGATCCGAGTAATGTCTAGTTGTTAGACCAAGCAAGGGAGTCATGTTAAGATCAGTGACAGTCTCCCTAGGCAAGGAGGGACGAGGACGAGGGGTGGGGTACAGGTGTACGGACGGTTCTCACAGGTGTGAGACAGGGGTTAGAGCCGAAAAAGGATAGGGGCTAGGACAAGTTGTAACACCTTTGATATTGATGAAGAGGTTTGTAGTGAACTTGATTACTCTGTCCTTGTTACAGGAGGTGTTGACATTTCAGACAAGAATGGATTCTTTGAGACATTTGACAGGGAGATGGGTTTTGTGGACAATGTCCCAGTCAATGCAGGAGATGTCTGCACCACTGTTGATGAGGGCTCAGGTTTCAACAGCTTTCAGGGTATGCAAGGATATGATGACTTGAACAGAGATTTGCATTTTCTTAGTAACATCTCATACTAGTACAGAGGCACAGGAGGAAGTAGGGGAAGGAGGTGTCAAGGCTGCTTCCCCATTTAAAAACCCAGAGCAGTATAGTGAACCCGACGTACAGCCAGAGTGTCTTCTTTGTCATCCTTACAGTCAATCAGGTTGGGGACATCATCCTTCTTCCTCCCTTTGCCCTTGTCCTTGGTTTCCTTGGCTACAGCATTGACCTGCTTGTGAGGAGAGGTGAAGTGGGGGTAGTGGGAGGACATATGACCTGGCTTGTGGCAGCAGAAGCAGAGCTTCTTCTCCATACACTGCTTTCTGATGGCTGGGGTCATCTTTTTGACCTTGATGGCCGAGGTATCCATCACATTAGGGTCTTTCTTGGGGATGGGGGAGGTGAAGAATTGGTACATCTGTTGATAGGGCTGCTGGTTTCTCTTGGTGATCTTGTCAGCCCATTCCCATTGGATGTGGAAGTAAATGGCTTTTGAGTACCAATCAGTAATAGTGGTGGGAACAGTGTCAAGAGATATAATGCATCTTATTAGCAAGGGGGGAAGATTTGTGGCAAAGTAGCCAATGAGGACGTTGTTGTCTTTGATGCTTGTGCATTGGACATGGCCTCGGAACTCGGTGATGTAGGTGGGAAGGGGGGGTCAAAGGTTTTGTCCTTTTTCACAGTCATCCTGGTGGTAGATAGCCATGTGATGGCATTTCCTACAACATCCTGGTGGAGGAAGGCTGTATAAAACTTGGTGGCAAAGTTGGTGAAGGTACTGAAGTTTATAACAGTTCTAGTAATGGCTTGTTTCCAGAAGGCTTCCACCCAGGTCTTTGCGGTCCCTTCTGTCATATAAGAGAGGACAAAGGCAATCTTCTTGTCTTCAGAGTTGTAGATGTCAGCATTGACAATGAGGTAGAACTGGACAGTGTCCAGCCATGCTTCTGAGTTCTTGTAGTCTCCATTGAAAGCCTCTGGTGCTCCAATGCAAAGTTTAATGGATTTGGCTAAGGACATGGTGGGAAATGGGGCAGGGATGAATGATCAAGTGATGGGTGGTGGGTGATGCAAGGAGGAGGCGGGAGTGGGGAGGGGGAAGATAGGTTGGATGGTAATCAGAGTGGGAGATGGTGGGGTGGATTCTTGAGGGAGGGAGAGTTGAGCAAAGAGCTGGTGGCTTAAAAGGAGACTGGAGTGCACCTCTTCTTTGTTAGGAATAGGAACATCAAGATCAGTGAATTCTTCTGACTCTTTTTCAGAGGGGGGGTTCTCCTCTGTGTCATATGGGGAGTCTGAGTAGGTGGCACACCACCCAAAATCATTGGACAGGTAGGAAATGGCAGGCAGTTTATGATGATAGTAACTGCAGTAAGAAGAGCTTAGCTTTTGTTATGGTTCAACCTGGGAAGGGGAACCATAAATCTGAAAGGGGGGAAGCTCATAATGAGGGGCAAAGATAGAGACCAAGATGTGGATGAGAGGGAGTGGGGACACAGAAGGAGGTGAGGATCAAAGGTCCAAGGCCTCAGTCAACTCAGGTCAAAGGCCTTGTTGTCAAGGACAAAAGTTGTGAAAGGCTAAGCTGGTCTAGTGACTGGTGAAGGGAAATCACACAAGAATGAGCTTCAAGAATAGAATTTGGAAAGCTAAGCTAGGGGACAGGGGTGCTAGCTAGTGGTTTAAATAATGTACCCTATTGTGCACAGACCAGGTCAGGAATGGCAAGTGTTGGGCAAAGGGGAAAGGGTGCACATGGTGTTCAAGTGGGGGTACTATAGCAAGGGCATAAATGGAATGGAAACAGAGGAAGTAAATCGGAAATGAAAGACAGAGATAAAAAGGGTACTGCCTGGGGTGGAGGGAAGGATTTGGAATAGAACCTGGGCTAGGCTGTACAGATTAAGGTTAAATGAAAAAGAGTATGACCGACTGTTACAGGTAAGGGGATGAAAGATTAAGAGGCATAGGCAATAGTGAAGAGAATCAGAGATGTGGTGGAGAGAAGGAAAAAAGTAGGGGATGAATGAATCATAACAGTAATAGGTGCTGGCTCTTCCTCTTTGTCTGCAGGGAGCTCAGGACTTGGAGCTGTGTGATCAAGAACTCTTTTACAGGTGTGGAACACTCCAGTTCTGAATGTCTATCAGTATCATGATAAGGAGGGGGGTTGTGTGAAGCACAACTTATAGGCCTATGAGGCTTAGCCCTTGGGCAGTGAGGAAATAGGTGCTCATCAAATATAGCATGAGTGCTTACAAACAATAAATTGTTTGGGCACATAAATAGCCAATTGGAGCCCAATCCATTATGTAGCTACTCCTAGATAGATTATTAGCTGCGATTTAGGCTGCAGCTTGCCTGTATGAATCTTGTCAAGAAGATGCACATAGGCATCACATCCAAATACTCTAAGGTGTGAGATGGATGGCTGTTTTCCTGAGACAAGCTTGAAAGGGATCTTCCATTTCATGTGAGCCAAAGGTGTACAGTTGTATACATGGACTGCATGGTCAACAGCAAACTTCCAATAGGAATCAGAGAGGTAAGCATGTGTTACGACTTGCAGTAGCTCCTATCCTTTTTTGGCTTGACCCCTGTCTCACACCTGTGAGAACCGTCCTCACACTTGTACCTCACCCCCCATCCTCGTCCCTTCTCACCTAGGGAGGTTGTCATCATCCCTAATGTGACTCCCTTGCTTGGTCCTACAACTGAACGCCACTCAGACTCTTTATCTTCTGCCCTTATCCCCACTCTGAGTTACTTCCTTCATCCTACTCTCCATCATAGGCCCGTTCCTGTGCCTATCCAGGAACACCCTCCTTCCCCATCACCTTGGACCTTCACCGGTCACATCTGGGGATCTTCCCCATCACTGTCATTAGTCCTTGTATCTGCCCAGGATCTTTCCCTGGCCTCCTCGTATACTTTCTCATTCTTCTTATTCACCTTGTTCCTTTTCATTTACCTTGTTACGGTTCGACCTAGGGGGAGGGCGACCGTAGACCCGAAAGGTCGAAGCTCTTGGGACAAGGCGAACTACAAGGGGTTCGGCGAGGCTCTGAGGGTTATGAGCAGAGGCGCAAGTGGGAACGAGGATCTAAGGTTCGAGGTTCCAGTCGACTCAGGTCTAAGGCCTTGTTGTCGAGTTCTAAGGATGCGAAGGAGCTAGCCGGTCCAGTGACAGGCGAAGCCGGATCGCACAAAGGTGAGCTTCAGAGGGTAGATTCGGGAAGCTAAGCTACAGTACAGGGATGCGAGCTGGTTGCTCAAATAGGGTACCCTACTGCGCACAGACCGAGTCAGATATAGCAGGTATGGGGCAAAGGGGAAGGGGTGCGCATGGTGTCCGAGCGGGGGTACTACAGCAAGGGCACTAAATGGAACGGAACGGGGACAATAGCCGGATATGAAGAGCGGAGATGAAAAGGAGGCGCTGCCCGGGGCGGAGGGGAAGGGTTCGAAAAGAACCCGGGCTAGGCTGTGTGGTTTTAAGGTTTAAATGGAAAGGGGCCGTGACCGACTGGAAGTACCGATCGGAACTGAAGGGAACACAGGAGGTGAAAAGCATGGATGTGTCGGAACTCCCGACCGGAAGTGAAGGGAATGCGAGAAAGGAGGAGCATAGGTAAGGCTAAAGCGAGCGGAAGAGAAAGGAGAAAGGGTAGACGTAGAAGTGAATTGTAACATACCTTACCATTGGTGCTATTTATGTGCACCCTTTGCGCCAGTCATGTGTCCCACTGATGTCATGCTGTAGTTTGCCCTTCACCCCCGCTTATGTGGCCTTTATCTTGTTTATTTCACACCTGTTACTTAGGCTTGCATGTCCTTCCAACATCCTCACCCTTTGCTCATGCCCTCATCCTATATTCAGGCTCCTCTTCATTTGTACACTTATATATTGGACCCCTTCATAGACTTGTTCCTTATCTTGATCTTACCTGGTACCTCTTTAGTACCTTGTATCCATGGACTCCCCCTAGCATTGTAGTATCTGTACTTCACACCTCGCCTAATGTCCACCCCTTTGACCATCTTCTACTGCTGTCTGGTACCCCTATCAGGACTTCCTTGACTAGAAGATGCCACCAGGTCTACATCTTGGGCCTACCCAGGTTCAAACGTAACAGTGTGAAGTTGCATCACTTGAGCTTTATCCATAATGGTGCAAATAAATTGCTTAGCTCTGCCATTTTGCTGATGCACATGAGATGTGGACTGAAGAACTTTAATGCTATTACTAGCCATGCATTCTTTAAAAGCTTTAGAGGTGAATTCCTCTCCAGCATCTGAGCAAAAGCCTTTGATGGTGATGTGATACTAGGTTTTCATCATGGCCATAAACTGTTTAAAGGCACATAACACCTGATTCTTGGTTTTGATACATTGGATCCACCCATGTGAAGTGTAATCATTATAGAAGACAATCATGTACTTGTACTTACAGTGACTCCAAAAACTATTCTGTCCTTGGCTTCCATTAGAGCTTCCTAGTTCAACAACTCAGCTAGAAGGGCATCTAGTATGTAAGTGCCATTCCTTTGCTCATGGAAGTCTGGTGATGGTGAGCAATGTTCAGTTTGCTTACCTTTTGCTTCCCAGGGGATCTTTCTTTCATTTAAGTAAGTGAGGTCTTCACTCTGTTCCATAAGGGGCCTTCTCTTGCTGCTACTAGCCATTCATGTCTGGCCACTGGCCTCAAAGTTGTATATTTCCATAATATAGCCTTTGGGCAGTTTGCCAGTTATCCCTACTGCATCAGAGCCAGTCAGGTCCTGCTCAACAGACTCTTCCTTATCCTTGTCCAGCAGTCCCAAATGTTCCTCAATGCCTGGGTAGGGACTTTCAGTCATGGGACTTGGGTCCTTGATAAATCCTGGGTTGTTGTTGACAAAGGGAGTGTAATGGGTAGGCAAGGTAGGCATCCCTATCTTGCCTGAGTAGGTCATGGCCATGGCCAGAAATAGAAGGCAGAGAAGAGGGGGGGAGGGATTCATCTGCAGGTTCTTCATCATTTAGGTTGCTTCCTTCACTAGTTGTGGGGGAGGAGAGGCTAGGTGAAGAAGGTAGGAGCAAATCTTTGAGAACCAGTGAAAGGCCTTTTTCTGCTTCTTTTTCTATTTTGATCTGTTTTGCCAAATAAATGGTGTGGTACTCCATGTCAGGATTCAATCCAAAGGTGATGGGAAATAGAGTAATCAGTCCTTTCTTCTCCAAGGGAATATATGAGCTAGGCATTGACATCAGATCTATTTGACTGTCAAGGTAGAGCATGTGTGCAGTGGAACCTTGTGTCAAGAGGAGATCGAGTACCTCGTATAATGGGACCCAGTGCAGTGAGCACTGTACCAAGGGAGAAAGAGTCCTACGACTATACACCTGGGATTGTCACTGAAGGTTGTGGTTCATGTTCAAGAAGAATTGAAACTCCTATTGTAACTCAGTCGTGACTTGCAAACTAAGTAGTCGAAGGTACACGCTTATGTAATACTACTAAATTCTAGTGTAACTACACTATACTTCAACACTCCCCCTCGCTTTGTATTCCAGATACAATTAGCATCAGAGGTATAGGAAAGTCGCACAGGCGAGCAAAGCATCAAGCCGGTGAGTAGAATTTGAGACCAAGTTGTGAATGGAACTTCTCGAACTTAACATGTCCAAGGTTCTTAGTGAACATATCCGCTGGATTATCATCTCCAGGGATGAATAGTAGTTCTACGTCCTTAGATACCATCACAGCATCGTGTACAAAATGGTATTTGATGCGGATATGTTTGGATCTCTTTTCGGTAACAGGATTCTGCGCAATAAAGAGTGATCCTTGATTGTCACCACAAACTGGGATTGGTTTTAGATGGTAACCCAATTCTTCCATCATCTGCTTAATCCAGATGGCTTGGTGCATACAGTTGCTCAGAGCCATGTACTCAGCTTCAGTAGAAGACAGAGCAGTGGTTTTCTGCAAGTGAGAATTCCACAGGAAAATGCCATCAGCTAATTTAACAAAGTAGCCGGTTTGAGAGTGACTAGTATCAGGGTCTTGGCCCCAATCTGAGTCTGTACAAGCAATGATTCCAGAATCTTTTGAACCGTCATAGACTAGTGAGTAGTCTCTGGTACCAAGTAGATATCGGCAGATATACAGGGCCTTATCAAGGTGTTCCTGTGAGGGATTCGTGGAATGTCTAGCCATTTGTGTTACAGCATAGGCGATATCCAGGCAAGTACCAATCATGCTATATAGTAATGAGCCGATAACTGTCTGAAAGTGCGTCCGCAATTCATGGTTGACAGGGGCATCGTTCTTCACTGGGTAGTATTCCTGTGGCAAAGGAGTTCGGGCAGGGTTTGCATTCTGCATTCCAAATCACTCCAGAACTTTATCCAGATAGGATACTTGGTCAATATGGATCCACTTTAGACAATTTCTCCTAATGTTCATCCTAAGGAATTCACAAGGTTCCCCAAGGTCATGGCATTCTCACTTCTTCATGAATGTGGCCTTAAGCTTGTCTACAAGAGCTTTATTGGGTCCACAGAAGAGGGCGTCATCTACATAGACAATCACAAGGACGATATCTTTTCCCTTGTGGTATACAAAGAGTCCGGCGTCAGTTTTGAGTCGCTCGAAACCCATTTCCTTCATCGACTTATCAAGTGATCTCCACCAGGCTAAGCCTGCTTGTTTAAGGCCATAGATGGCACAGAGTAGTCAGAGTACTTTGCCTTTTAGATGGGGAGGCATAAACCCTTCAGGAAACTCCATGTAGAGTTCCTCTTCCAGTTTACCATAGAGAAAGGCTGATCGGACATCAAGGCCCGATATGTACCAATCTTGTAGAGCTGATAGGGCGAGCATGCATCGCACTGTCTCAAATCTCACAACTGGGGAGAAGATCTCATCGAAATCGAGGCCTTCGACTTGGGAAAAACCCTTAGCAACTAGTTGAGCCTTTTTACGACCATCTGATTTGACATCAAACATCCATCAATTTTTAATCACCTTACAGTTGGGTGGACAATCTATGATCTCATAGACTTTTCGGTCTTTGAGGATCTGGAGCTCATCCTCACAAGCTTTGTGCCATAGGGTCTGCTCAGCTGGAGAAAGCTTGAGAATGTCCCGATAGGTCCAATCTTGGTAGTTTATATTGGCAGCATCGAATGGTACTGCCTGAGCACACAAGTACTTAAGCAATTTGTCTCCCCCTTCCCTGGTCATCCGATCAACATTGTCTTCAGATGGAGTCAGAGATGGGGAGTCGTTGGAGGGTTGAAATGCACCAGGGACTTCTGGTGTCTTGGGCTCTGAAAAGGGCATTTTTGATGATTCACCAATCATATCCTTCCATCAGGATATCCTGTCAATGTCCTTAACCTGCTTTACAGGATCCCTTTTATTACCATAGACATTACCAGGTCTGGTAGGTGGGCGATGAAGTTGCTCTGACTTTCTAGGTAATGCAGGGGGTGCTGCAGGTGGATGAGGTGCCCTTGGAGGAGTCTGGGGTGCCTGAGGAGGTGGTGCAGCAGGTGCTGGCTCTTCCTCATCATTTGCAGGGAGCTCTGGACTTGGAGCTTTGTGATCAAGAACTCTTTCATGGGCACGAGGTGCTCTAGTGTCTGAGTCATCAGAGTAATCCTCCAGTTCTGAGTGCCTATCTGTATCATGGTGAGGTGGAGGATTGCAAGGGGCACGACTTATTGGCCTATGAGGCTTAGCCCCTGGGCAGTGAGGAAACAGATGCTTATCAAATATGGCATGGGCGCTCACAAACAAGGCATTGTTCAGGTGCATGAATAGCCAGTTTGAGCCTAATCCATTAGCTACTCCTAAGTAGATCATTAGCTGTGATTTAGGCTGCAGCTTGCCTGTACAAATCTCATCGGGAAGATGCACATAAGCACCGCATCCGAATACCCTAAGGTGCGAGATGGATGGCTGTTCTCCTGAGACTAGCTCAAAAGGGGTCTTCCAGTTCATACGAGCCAGAGGCGTACAATTGTACACATGAACTGCATGATCAACAGCAAACTCCCAATAGGAATCAGGGAGGCAAGCGTGAAGTTACATTGCCTGAGCCTTATCCATAATGGTGTGAATGAATCACTCAGCTCTACCGTTCTGTTGGTGCACATGAGGTGCAGACTGGAGAACTTTAATGCCATGATCGGCCATGTATTCTTTAAAAGCTTTAGAGGTGAATTCCCCACCAGCATCTGAGCGAAAGCTTTTGATTGTGGTGTTATACTGGGTTTTCATCATGGCCATGAACTGTTTGAAGGCACGTAACGCCTGATCCTTAGTTTTGATGCATTGGATCCACCCATGTGAAGTATAGTCATCATAAAAGATGATCATGTACTTGTACTTATGGTACGATTCAATCTCAAATGATTTGAGATCTGAATGAATCAACTCAAAGGGCGTGCTTGCACGTTGCTCACTATGAGGAAACGACTGATTGGGTTGTTTTCCAAGTTCACAACCAGGACAGATAGGTGCTTGTGATGGAATTAGAATTTCCGGAAAGTCTTTGACATGCTTCCTCGCAGCTTTGATAACATTGTGCAAGAGGTGACTGAGTCGTCGATGGATGAGCTCAAAGTCAAGCATGTTGATTGTTTCTGCATTTTGATGTTGCTAATGCAGAACAGCAGGAGCACGTACCCAATACATAGTATCAGTTCCATGAGAATGGAATGACAAGACCACTCTGCATTGCTTGCGGTGATAGAAATCAATATGCCTGGGCGAATTTCGCACACTGAGCTTGGGATTGTGCAAAAGTGTGCCCATAGAGATAAGGTTGATTTTACAATCTGGCATGTAGATAACCAGCGATAGTCACACAATGATACCTTCCCAGTTGATCAGAACAGAGCCCATTCCTTTGATAGGAGCTACACCATTTGCAATGTTGAAGTATTGTGGCTTATCGAAGGGTTTGTACTTGACAAAGTCCTCAAGATGTGAAGAAAAGTGCGATGAAGCACCTGAATCCAATAGCCATAAATCACAGTAATGATCCTGGATGACTTTCTTGCCTTTACCAGTATGCTGGTTACAGTTATCACACAATGAGTATGGTTCTGGCAATGTAGTAGTATTGTTCAAGCTATCTACTACAGGGAGTGAGCTACATGAAATTAATGAATGCACGTGCTGTGGGGCAAACATTTGTGAGTCAGCTGTATAGGAGACAGTGGGCGAGTAATTGCACCGGGGATCCTCTTCCTCTGATTCAACTGGTGGTTTGTCATAAAACTAGGCCAGGAATCGATCTTCCTCATGATCGGACCACCCAAGGGAGACTTCATCAGCATCAGCCAATGTGTCATCAACCTTGGTGATCATTGCAGACATTTCAATGTCTGTGGAGGTAGGAAGCTCCTCTATCTGAGACAAGAGCAGGCGCACAGGGGCGAATGAGGTTTCACACACCTCAAGGCGGCGGTTGGTGACCTTATCCATGTTGTGGACAGTCTGAATCATTGGCATCTTGCCGATGCAGTGAAGCAGGGAGTTGGAGTTGGATGCATGTGGAAATGCGGGAGGGCTGTACTGAGCGGTGCCAGGGTGGTGAGAGAGGATGCGAGGGTTGACAGTGGGAGAGGAGAGCATGGGTGATGGCAAAGATGTGCTTGAATTAAAAAACATGGAGGAGGAGGAGGCAGCAAAGGCAAATGAGGTGGTAGCCTCAGGCACATTGGTGTGCGCACCTTGCTTTACCTTCTTCTGCTTCTCCTCCCCTTGCTTCGAGCGATTACCACACTTGTGTCGCAGCTTGTTCTCCCCCTGGCTGGACTGGCCTGACGCCTGTCCTTGGCCTTGCTGCTGCTGGAACTTGGGATCTCCCCCTTTCCACTTCATGGCAGAGTTCTTGTTGGCCTATTGAGGGCCGGAAGGGGCGCCTTTGATAGGGTACATGGCAATGTTCTTAAGCCAGGCCACAATGACCTGCTTCTCGTAGTTGGCGAGGGTAGTGACCTTGACAGTTGAGGAGGAAGTTGCCTTGGATGATGAAGTAGCTGCTGTAGAGGCAGCGGCAATAGATGCAGTATTGGCCACGTGGATGATGTGGTCGGCATATTTTGGAATCTTGGTGAGGACAATCATCTCAGAGATTTTCTGAGGGATGTTGTAGTTCAGCTCGTGGAGCTGGGCAAAATGGCTGTTGAGCTTGATGAAAGTGGGAGCGGGATGGAACGTTTCGGGGATGACAAGCGCATTGAGCACTTTGAATTCGATAAAGGCGGTGGTGGAGGTTGTGACATTGTACTTGTCCTTGAGATCTGCCCAGAATGACTTGGCAGTCTGTTTGGGGTCAAAAGAAGGAAGCAGATGCTTCTTGATACAGAGACAAATGGTGCCAATCACCTGGTCGTCTTCATCTTCCCATTTGTCGATAGCGTCCTGCTCAGGCTTGGTAATGTTGCTATTGTCCACAGGCTGAGGACAGCTGCAGATCATGACAGGGCACCAGAGGCTCTGAAACTGCAGATATATCTGCATCGCCTCAGCCCAGGCACGGTAATTCATGCCATTGAGCATGGGGACAGAATTGAAGGTGCTGGTGTTGGTAGACATGTTGTTGAAATAGAGATGAGAACTGTAGACGAAGTTGTCAGTAACCTTAACCGGAGCTTTTGAAAAGATGGAAGGGAGGAGTACAAGACTCACTCAACAAACTAAAGTCTAGCTGAAAAACGGCATAGTCTTTCCCTGCAACAGAGGTCTAAACTCGTAGTTTGGGCGATCTAAGTTGCACCAAAACTCATGATGCCAATGGCGAACTAGTCGCACAGGAGGCACCGTTGCCAGGTGTATTATCGCACTTGGCATGAGCTAACAACTAAGGAGTGGGGTGAGTAAATCACGTGCCACACAAATGGGAACATTCAGGATGAATTAGGGAGTCATTGACTATTGACTTTCGCCAATTCGCCACTTGGGGCTCATAACCTGTCAAGAGGAGATTGAGTACCTTGTATAACGGGACCCAGTGCAGTGAGCACTGTTACAATTCACTTCTACGTCTACCCTTTTTCCTTTCTCTTCCGCTTGCCTTAGCCTTACCTATGCTCCTCTTTTCTCGCATTCCCTTCACTTCCGGTCGGAAGTTCCGACACATCTATGCTTTTCACCTCCTGTGTTCCCTTCAGTTCCGATCGGTACTTCCGGTCGGTCACGGCCCCTTTTCATTTAAACCCTAAAACCACACAGCCTAGCCCGGGTTCTTTTCGAACCCTTCCCCTCCGCCCCGGGCAGCGCCTCCTTTTCATCTCCGCTCTTCATATCCGGCTATTGTACCCGTTCCGTTCCATTTAGTGCCCTTGCCGTAGTACCCCCGCTCGGACACCTTGCGCACCTCTTCCCCTTCGCCCCATACCTGCTATATCTGACTCGGTCTGTGCGCAGTAGGGTACCCTATTTGAACTACCAGCTCGTGTCCCTGTACTGTAGCTTAGCTTCCCGAATCTACTCTCTGAAGCTCACCCTTGTGCGACCCGGCTTCGCCTGTCACTGGACCGGCTAGCTCCTTCGCATCCTTAGAACTCGACAACAAGGCCTCAGACCTGAGTCGACTGGAACTTCGGACCTTAGATCCTCGTTCCCACTTGCGCCTTTGCTCATAACACTCTGAACCTCGCCGAACCCCCTTGTAGTTCGTCTCGTCCAAGGAGCTTCTACCTTTCGGGTCTACGGTCGCCCTCCCCTAGGTCGAACCGTAACAAGCACTATACCAAGGGAGAAAGAGTCCTATGACTACATACCTGGAGTTGTCACTGAAGGTTGTGGTTCATGTTCAAGAAGAATTGAAACTCTTATTGTAACTCAGTCGCGACTTGCAAACTAAGTAGTCGAAGGTACATGCTTATGTAATACTACTAAATTCTAGTGTAACTATGCTATACTTCAACACCTTGTACAAGAATATACCTGTGTATCAAAGACTATGTGTGAGAGTACACCCTATATGCAACTGTGCATCTGATGAGGAGGCTGGAGACTATGTGCAACCATGCATGTAAAGGGGAGGATGAGGGACAAGCTTTTGAGACCTTTTGTTAAGACTTTGTTACAGTTCGACCTGATAGGGGCAACTGTAGACCTGAGAGGGGCTAAGGCCTATGGGCCAAAGTGGTGGAGGTCTAGGGACTTGGGGCATAGGAGGTAGTGGAGGTCTAAAGCCTGTGGCTACATTGACTCAAGTCAAGAGCTGTATTGTCAAGAAACAGGGTTCTGGCAGGGTGAGGGATTCCAAGGTATGTCACTTGTTCAGCTGGTCCAGTGACAGGTGAAGAGTCATGTACAGGGTTAAGACTTTAGCAGGTAGATTCAGGTAAGCTAAGCTACTGCATTAAGGTACCAACATGGTGTTTAAGTACCTTGCCTAAAGGGACATGGACCAAGAGGGGAAAAGGAAATAGACAAGGGGGGAATGATGTCCTGGGGAGAGGGGAGCTAACTATGGAGTGTATAGCCTTCCTTGCCATGAGGTACAGGGTAGTCTGAGTAAGTGAACATGTCATAGGATCCAGGGCATGGGTAAATGGGGTGGTAGGGCTCTGAGCAGGGCAGGAACAATTTAGGAGAGTAGATAAGATTGAAAGGAAAGGAAAATGTGGACTGTGGGAAAACCAAACACATTTAGTGCATTGGACAAGAAGGGAACTCCAAGATGTAACAGCTCATCATAAATAGAGAGAATGAAAGTGAGACATGTCAGAACAAAGAGAAATAAGAAGAATGGGGTCACCCTGAGTGGGCAGTTGTCTGGGGTTCATTGTAGAGAAGGACTGATAGGGACATTCAGTGTAAAGATAGGAGTGTTTGGTGGTGTTCAGTGTGCAGAAAAGATTTGATTTGGGTTCATTATAGCATAGAAAAAAAGAGAGGTTGGAACCACAAAGGGTGGGGTATGGAATGAGTCATAACAGACTTTAGTTAGGTCAAGACTTCTTTGATAGGGTAGAAGTTGTCCTCTGAGATAGGGCCTTAAAGTCTATTGCTAGATTAAGCAACACTAGCAGAGTAGAACTTAGACCTTTTGTTATGCACATATACAGTTGGTTTGCTAAGTACAAACACATAGCAAGTGAATCTAGCACCCAGCAACTGAATGCCCAAATGGCCACCCGACAACCAGACTGATCCAGGTACAACTTCAAGGGGAAGGGTAATGTGTTCATGAGGGGAGAGAAAATAGACAAGTAATTTTGCTGTCAAGATCCTATTGCTGAGAGGTACTGGCTTAGGAGTTTGAAGCTAGGTATGATTGATCAGGTCTAAGTTAGGAATATATCCACTTAAGGTGGGAATATATATAATCTAGGGAAAACCTGTGTTCTCATAAGGGGAAGTGTCCATTAAAGGTAACCAGTACCAATAGGAGACTATAGGGAGCAATATACCAGTGCTGGGGCCTATAGTAAGAGTCCAAGAGAAGAACCAATAGATACTGTAACTGTTGCAGTTTGACCAGATAACAGCAACTGTAGACCTGAAAAGAGCTAAGGCCTTTGGCAGAAATGGTGAGGGCAAGGGAGGGCCAGGGATTCCAGGCAACAGGAGGCAGTGGAGGTCTATAGCCTATAGCTATGTTAACTCAAGTTAAAGGCTGTATTGTCAAGGATCAGAGGTAGTAAAGTGCAAATTCAGGATATGCCACTAGTCTAGCCAATCCAGTGATAGGTGAGGAGTTGCACATAGAGGTAAGACTTTAGCAGGTAGATTCAGGTAAGCTAAGCTATCGTGCTATGATACTAACATGGTGTTTAAGTATCCTACCTAAAAGGACATGGACTGTTATATTCGAACCTGGGTAGGCCTGAGATGTAGACCAGTAAGCGACTTCTCATCAAGGAGGTCCTAATGGGGGCGCCAGATGATGGAAGAAGGTGATCAAAGGTGTTGCATAGGCTGGTATGTGAATACAAGGGGTATAGCTGGTAGGGACTAGGTACAAGTCCAGGAGAAGAACCAGTAAGCTGAAGCTAGGGTACAAGTGTACTTGAGAGTCCAGTATAAGTACTATGTGAATGAAGAGGAGCCCAAATGCAGGCCAAGGGCAAGAATGTCAGAAGGACGTGCAAGCCTAGATGACAAGTGTGAAATAAACAAGATAAAGGCCGTGTAAGCAGGTGAGAAGGACGAACTATAGCATGACGTCGGTAAGACACATGACTAGGGTAAGGGGTGAGCATGACAGCTCCAGAGGGTAAGGTAATGAAGAACAACAAGGTGAACAAGAAGCAGAGGAAAGCATACAAAGGAGCCAGGGGGAGATCCTGGGCAGATACAAGAATGAAAGACAGTGATGGAGAAGATCCCCAGATGTGACTGGTGAAGGTCCAAGGTAATGGGGTAAAGGAGTGTTCCTGAATAGGCATGGGAACAGGTCTATGGCGGAGGGTAGGATGAAGGAAGTAACTTGGAGTGGGGACAAGGGTGGAAGATAAAGAGTCCGAGTGACATCTAGTTATAAGATCAAGCAAGGGGGTCACATTAAGGATGATGACAGCCCCTCTAGGTGAGGAGGGACAAGGATGAGGGGCGAGGTACAGGTGTATGGATGGCTCTCACAGCTGTGAGACAGGGGTTGAGCCGAAAAAGGGATAGGGGCTAGGCAAGTTGTAACATGGACCAAGGCAGGAAAAGGAAGTAAATAAGGGGAAATGATGTCCTGGAAAGAGGATAACTAAGTATGGGTGCACAACATCACCTGTTATGGGGTACAGGATAGTTTGAGTAAGTAGAGATCTAATGGGGGCCCAGGGCATAGGTAAATGGGATGAGGTATCCCAAGTGGAGTAGAAACAGCTTGGGTGAACAGATAGATTCAAAGAAATTGCAAGTACAGAGCATGGGAAAGCTGAACATCAGTGTGGAAAAGCTAAACATCAGTGCAGGAAAATTGAATATTAAGAGGTTTAAAGTGTAATGGTCCACTGTGGATCAAGCAAGAAAGATGATGTTACAACTTGCCTAGCCCCTATCCCTTTTTTGGCTCAACCCCTATTGCACACCTGTGAGAACCCACCTCACACCTATATCCTGGCCCTCATCCTTGTCCCTTCTTGCCTAGAGAGGCTGTCATTATTCCTAACGTGACCCCCTTGCTTGGTCTTATGACTAGACTTCACTCAAACTCTTCATCTTCTGCCCTTATCCCCACTCTGAGTTACCCCCTCTGCCCTACCCTCCATCATAGACTTGTTCCCATGCCTATCCAGGAATGCCCTACTTCCCCATCACCTTGGACCTTTGCCAGTCACATCTGGGGATCTTCCCCATCACTATCATCTGTCCTCATATCTGCCCAGGATCTCCCCCTGGCAACCTCATATGCTTTCTCTTCTTCTTATTCACCTTGACACTCTTCATTACCATACTCCCTTGGAGCTGTCATGCTCACCCCTTACCCTAGTTATGCATCTTACCGATGTCATGCTGTATTCTTCCCCTTCACCCTGCTTACATGGCCCTTACCTTCACTTATTTCACACTTGTCACTTAGGCTTGTGTGTCCCTCTGACAGCCTTGCCCCTTGCCCATGCCCTTGGCCCACATTTGGGCTCCTCTTCATTTATTATCCTTATATACAGGATGATTTTAGCTACTGGTACTCTAGCTTCAGCTTACTGGTTATCCACCTGGACTTGTATCTTGTCCATATTGAAGCTATCCCTTGTATTCATGTAGCCTGCCTATGCAACTCCCTTGATCACCTTCTTCTGTCATCTGGCACCCCTGTCAGGTGTTATGGTTTGATCAGGGGTGAGTAATCATAGACCTGAAAGGTGGAAGCTCCTAGATGTGAGAGAGTGAGAAGGGGGGCAAGGATCTAGGTGAGGATAACACCTAGGGGTGGGGATGCAGAGGGAGGTGAGGATTTAAGGTCCAAAGCCTCAGTCAACTCAGGTCTAAAGCCTTGTTGTTGAAAGCAAAGGGTGCGAAAGGCCAAGCCAGTCCAGTGACTGGCGAAGGCGGATTGCACAAAGGCTGAGCTTTCAAGAGTATGATTTGGGAAGCTAAGCTAGGATACAACGGTACTAGCTAGCGGTTTAAATAAGGTACGCTACTATGCACAGACTGAGTCAGGAATGGTAAGTACTGGGTGAAGGGAAGGGGGTGTGCATAGTGTCCAAGCAGGGGTAATACAGCAAGGGCACAAACTAGAATGGAACAGGAGTAATAGCTGGAAATGAAGAGCAGAGATGAAAGAGGCACTGCCCAGGGTGAAGGGGAAGGGTTTGGAAAAGAATCTGGGCTAGGCTGTGTAAGTTTAAGGTTGTAAGATGAAAAGGTACTGACTTAGGCCGATGATGAGTTATAAAAGTATTGTGAGTCATGGAGTGAACAGCATGATTGTGGGTGAGATGGGATGGGCAGGACAACGTTTAAAGTGAGGCAAAAGGGAAAAAGAGTAGACATGAATCATAACATTAGGACCTCCTCGATAAGAAGTTGCCTACTGGTCTATGTCTTGGGCCTACCCAAGCTTGAATATAACAGATGGAGCTCATCAGAGTAAAGAAAACAAGGGAAATAGAGTAGGAATGGCCAGGTAATGGTGCTTGCCCCAGAGGTTACATGAAGAGAGGAAAAGGCAGGATGTTGGGTGAAAAAGATAGGAGATTTAGCAAGTTCAGCAGAATAGAATAAGGCTTGTCAGAGTGAGAGAATTGAAGGGAGAAGAGTAGAAACCACCAGATAGTGATGCTGACCTCAGAAGTCACAGGAGGGAGTAAAAATGTTGAAGGTTTGGTGGAAAGATAGGGGGTTTGGCAGGTTTGGCAAAAGAAAAAGAGGGGGACTGGATGAGTTGTAATAGTAACAGGGTCCAAATAGATAGCAAGACAGATACAGAGAATGCTGTGCACAATAGCCATGGTAATACAACTAATAGGTGAAGTCTGGGTCCAATAGAGATAAGTCTGAAAGGGGAATAGCCAAGGCCAGGAAATAAAGGAAGGAACATAATCAATGGGTTGGAAAGATGAAAAGACTGGGCCACAGTATGAGAACTGAGGAAAATCATAACATTGTTGATATACTCTGTTCCTCCATTGCTTCAGATGAACTTTATGTAAAGTTCCAAGAAATCCTCCTGGTGTTGCAACCTCTGTTTGGAGTAGGATTTGTGTTGAAAATCATGGTATTTTATATTCTAATCTTCTAATCTAGATCATGATTCTAGGACATGTTACATAACATAGTTCCTGACCTAGGCCCTATGTGTGCCTGGTCTTATGCTATCTATATTATGTATTACTCTACTATTTGATATTACTTACAAATAGCTGACTGATACTCTTGGCATGATGTCATAGTGATATCATCTTCTTATCCAGGATACAGGGTATTTTCTACTATAAAAAACTGAGGTTCCTATTGTAGAAAATACAGCATGGTCTATGCACATACCTTAGAGGTATATAAACCCAAGCCTTAAGCCTGGTAATATAAGCTGAATTCCACTTTGGAAATTGCCCACTCCACTTGATACTCAAGACTACCTCTTAAAGACTATTTCTCTATCAAGCTCAGCTTCACCTTGTCTATTGTCCAACAGATCAGGCTAGTGAGTAGTTCCCACTTGTTACGGTTCGACCTGGGAAAGCCGACCGTAGACCCGAAGGTGGAAGCTCTAGCTAAAGGCGAAGGGAGACAGAGGCTAGGTGGTGAAGAGCGCAGGTGAAGGCGAGGATCTATGGTCCGAAGCCTTAGTCAACTCAGGTCTAATGCCTTGTTGTCGAGTACGAAGGGATGTGAGGGTCCTAGCCGGTCCAGTGACAGGCGAAGGGGCGATCGCGCGAAGGTGAGCTTGTCAAGAGTAGATTTCGGGAAGCTAAGCTACAGTACAGGGACGCGAGCTCGTTGTTTAAGTAGTGTACCCTACTGCGCACAGACTGAGTCAGGAATGGTAGGTACAGGGCGAAGGGGGAAAGGGGGGTGCATGGTGTCCAAGCGGGGGTACTACAGCAAGGGCACGAAATGGAACGGAACGGGAGTAATAGTCGGAGATGAAGAGCGGAGATGAAAGGGGCGCTGCCTGGGGCGGAGGGGAAGGGTTCAGAGAAGAACCCGGGCTAGGCTGTGTGGTTTAAGGTTTAAATGAAAAGGGGCCGTGACTGACCGTGACTAAGGAGAAGTCGAGACGTAAGAAGCATAGGTAAGACAGAGGCGAGTTAAAGAGAGAAGGAACGAGGCATAGGCAGGGCAGAGGCATGCGGGAGAGAGGAGGAAAAAGGTAGACATAGCAGGGAATCGTAACATTACCCCCGGTTTATCCTTCGAGCCACTGGCGAAGAAATCCTAGTAGAGATCGGCCGATCCGCCGTAGGGAGAGCCAGTGATGTTGCCCCAGGCGATGTCGTCATAGACGTCATTGTTGTTGTCATAGTCGGGGGTAGGGGGGCGTGGGGGCGCAGATAGGGAACGGTGAGGG
>QFEL01003429.1:0-51515 GCA_003316195.1 Neoboletus brunneissimus
TGGGATGACTACAGGAGTAGTGATTTCAAGCTCAGATTAGGTTTTCAATTTCACGCTAGCACCTAATGCATGAGTAGAAAGAACAACTACCTGTTGCTGTGGATGTCTTTATCCACGCGACCGGACAACGAGGGCTCTCCAGACCCTCGCTTCATAATGTTCCACACCTACCATGACCATTGCTCTATTTCAAGTTCGTTTTCCATTTCTCCTCAAGTCGACTGATAGACCCGCTGACATTTACAGGTGTCTGCGCCGAGTCTGGCGTACATGTGTCTCGGCGGCTTCGTTGTCCTGGTAAGTCTCTCCACCTGTGGTCCTCTCCCCTCCATCGGTGCCGCGACCCAAACACATTAACCTTCGACCCCGATGCTTACCGTGCATTATCCAGTTTTCTATGGTGTCTCTCCTAGTAAAGGAAACGGTTTGTTCCTTCCACCCCTCCAGCCTATGTATCCAATTAAATAACCCCTAGTTGTACATCAATGAAGTCGTCCTTGGCACTGGCTTCGGCGTAATTATTGGCCCTTATGTAGCCAACCTGTTTGACCCTCGATCCTGGGGCGGTCCCCAAGAGAATAAAATCACCCTCGAGGTCATGCGCATTGTTCTTTCCACTGGTTTATTCGCCATGGGCGCAGAACTATCGTGTGCTTACATGAGAGAACATGCTAAAAGTCTCCTCCTCATGGTTGTCCCTACTATGGCTTTCGGCTGGGTCGTCGTTTCAGGTACATTTCTCGGCCTCACTTCTTTTCACTCTGTCGACATCTTTTCCTGTCATATAGCGATCTTGCATGCACTCTTCCCTGGTTTGGACGAAGTCTCGGCCCTTTGCATTGCCGCTTGCCTCACTCCAACTGATCCAGTCACTTGTGCTGCCATCACCCGTTCGTCTCTCCTGCTCTGCGTGCTTCATCATAGTCTCCACCTGATCTTTTGTTTAGATGGCAGATTTGCTACTAAACATGTTCCTGTGGACATTCGTCAGATTCTTTCGGCCGAATCTGCGGCGAACGATGGTCTGGCGTACCCCTTTCTCAGTATTGCAATCTACTTGACTGTCGAAACCTCAACCCGCGTGGCCGTTGGGGAATGGTTCCTTGTTGGCTGTTTGTGTAAGTTCCTTCATGTTGGAGGTTCAGCATCAACTTTATCATTTGGTTGCATTACAAGATCAGGTTATCCTGGGCACCGTTCTTGGAGCCGTGCTGGGTTAGCTACTGTCTACTACTCCGGGGTGCTTTGCCTTACTTTTTTACAGGGTTACTATTCTCCAAATTGCTGAAACTTAGTCACCGCAAGGGCTTCATCGATCGCGAGTCGTTCGTCGCGCAGTACTTGGCCCTTGCTGTATTCACAACTGGTGTGGCTAGTTCCATTGGTGTCGATGATCTTTTGGCATCCTTCGCAGCAGGTCAGAGGACTTTTGTTCTGACAATCATGTCTCATCCTTCAATAGGCTGTACAATCTCATGGGATGACCATTTTAATGTTCAGACTGCAGATGATTCATTCTCATCCGTAGTTGACTATGTTTTAAATTGTGGCTGCTTCATTTACATCGGCGCCTGGCTCCCTTTCGAATCGTATAATTCACCAGAACTGGGGATTACTCCATGGCGATTGGTCGTGTTGATGATTGCAATCCTTGTCCTTCGACGCATTCCCTTACTACTTCTGCTTTACAGATGGGTCCCCGAGATCAAGTCTTGGAAGGAAGCGCTATTTTCCGGTCATTTTGGTATGCCAACGCAATATGGTTTACCATGATTTTATACTCACGTTTCTTCCATAGGCCCTGTGCGTACATCTCCATTGTTCTCGTACGACGATGGTCCTATGTCATTTCATGTATAGATGGGGGTCAGTGCGGTTTTCGTATCTGCCTTGGCTATCACACGGTTACCAGCACCCGCGAATCCGCCGGCGAACCAGGGACAATTGCTCGCTGCAGTGATCCAGCCCATTGTATCATTCGTAGTACTTGGTTCCATCATCGTCCGTACGTATCCCTTTTTTCTTCCATGCGGCAGTCGGGACGTCGTACTTCATCACAGATGGTCTCTCCATCCCGTTTTTCAACTTGGGAAGAGGCGTCCACTCTCGTACCACCACTCTTGTCTTTCCCGGGACCCGTACAAGAACTTGGGGAACTCTTCCCGACTGGGTGCTCTACGCTCGCCGTCCAGAAAACGGAATAGGCTTTCCCACTACGCCAGTTACCAATGGTGATGTTGAACTCGGAATGGTAACCGACAGTTCGCCTTCACCACTGAAAGCCGCAGTTCCTATTCCTGGGGTGGACAAGGAGGTGGTGGAAGTCATCAGCGAACCGATTCCTGGTAGTGATGAAGCCATCGATCCTAAGTTCGTTTCCCTATTTTTTCATCCTTGTTGATGATCTACTGAAGAACTTTCACGATGTTTTTTTTTCCAGGTTGCGGAAGTGAATTCTGACAGTGCCACATTAGCTGGAACGACTCCACGGCTCGAGCTGGCATTATCCCCCCCATGGATGACATCTATGTGACTGCATCGTGCTTGGACTTCGTGATCACATGCGTGACCACGAGATATCACGAATGATGCTGGGTGCCTTTTGGTCCCTCGCGTCGAGACCTCGCAATGGACTTTAGTTATTCCTGCATCATTCCCATGTTTTTGAGGGTTTAAACGTTTACCCTCAGTGAGACATGGTGGTATGTCGACATGCGTAAATGTAGGTAGTAGATATACATATATTCTCATCGAAGGTAGGTGCCTCCATAGGTTTTTCTTGTATGTGCACATATGTAGATAAAGGCTTGCCTCTCTCCATAGCTCTCATATTTACATACAGTGCTTTGGGTGTCAGTTTTTCGAAAAAAAAAAGTTTATTTATGTCCCTTTGGAGTCAAGTACTCAAGCTTGCAAGGACAATCGAACAAGTCTGGGGGGCCCTCCACACTACTCCGATCGCATGCATCGATTTACACAAACACTCACAGTCCCATTGCCTCTGTACGTATTTGTGGCAAACAATTTAATCATACCAAGTACATGTTGTCATGCTCCATCTTGTGGGGTGCATTGCCCAATGCCTGTGCGGCAGTGACGGTGACCGGGCCGGAGCCGGGGGGCCCAAATGATGTGCACGGCTCGGCCCGGCTCAAACAGGCCGTGAAATGACTGCCCGCTCCAATTCGCCCGGTATGGCCTCGACTCGATTTACTGAGTCCAGTATCTTGTTTGAGCTCGACTGACATTTCTAAGCTGCGATTAAACTTGAATCCTTCCACATGGACACGGTGGGTCGATGGGCTCGATAGGCCGTCACCTGTGACCCTCGCCAGGTGGTAGGTGCGCCGGTTGTTTTACGTTTGATGATTCAGATGGCTCGCCCATATGCATCAATGACACCAGCAGGCAGGAGGATCAGGCGTTGTGCGTGTATTGAGTGAAGTAGCATGGTACATATAATCGCAGATCGTTCAGCACGAAACATGTCATATGATAACGAGATTTTATTGGATAGGCAATGAGATCAATGAGACAAAGAACTACATAGATTGGTGGTTAGCTCGTGTCACCAACATGAATCACATCCACACCTAGCCACCCATATCATCATTTCTCACTGGGATCGATCATTCTCTGAAATTTACAATCTCCTCATATTACAATGTCCGCTGTGATGTGCCGAGCAAACAAAAGAGAATAAACAATAAGTAGGGTATGTAAAATGGAGAAGATTGAACGAAGGACAAAGAGCACGTTGGGGAAACGTACGACCACTTCTACTTTATAAATAATGCACGGTCCATAGCGATTGTGTGCGCGTAAAAGGATGGTTGGTATATGGAGAAAATGAATGTGAGTGATGCGTGCTCCTATTCACGACCAAATTACTCAAACGGATTCGTACGACCAGCCTGTGATTGTGTACGTCAGGAGACGGCGTTCTAAGGTGACGTTGTGGGCAAATCCGCGTACCTGATTGTCGCCTCCCCGATCGGGACCCTCACCACATCCGCACAACCAATCATGCCACCACCGGACCTCCTCTCTCTCTCCTGAGTCTTCGCGCGGCGGAGGCCGAAGCACAGGTTGTGATGTAGGTTGGAGCGGTGCCACACGTGGTATGTCATCTGGTGGGGGAGGAAGGCCGAGTGGACGAGGCGGTGGAACAGAGGATACCTCATTCCTTGAGGACCGCTTGTGAGCGTGCGTTTTGCTCTCGGCGCTGAGACGCGTCGTCGGGTTTGCTTGCGGGGCCTGCTGCGCATGTGCGTCTGCAAATGGTGAGGGTGAAGGTGGCGTAGAAGGCGGTAGCATTGGCGTCGGCGTTAGAGGGGTGGGTGTAGGCGTGTATGGGCGCGTGCGCTCGGAGGGGTGTACGAACGGGTTTTCTGACGTACCCGAGCCTAACCCCGTGCCCGTGCTGGCGTCCAAGCTCGTGCTGCGGTCGAATATAGAGGGACTGGGTGAGTGCACTACGACGTCCCCAGACGAGCGGGCACGATCGATGTCATCGAGGGGGACAGCGTACCCCCCCCGGGCGGCGTCGACGGACTCGTGCGATTTGAAAGTGCGGGTGCCGCCTGGGCCTACGGAGGTCCCGGTAGAGGCGGCCCGGCCCGAGAGAACAAGGCTGGCGGTACGGGTGACGCTGGAGAAGAGCGAAGGGCCGGAAGTGTGCTGTGCAGACTCTCGGGCTAATTTCCGGCGTTGTCGTTCGGCAAGTTCCCAGCGTTTGAGGGTCTGTTCGTCACCGAAAAAGAAAAGGTGAAGGAAGAAAGATCGTCAGCGTGCTGGTTGAGCGTGGACATCGGATGGTATCGCAGATGCAAATGTAAATGTCGTCGAAAAAAGTAGGAGTGATGAGGAGTACGAGGAAATTGTGTGAATGGGATGAACAGTCGCGCACGTACCTCTTCGACTCTTCGCGTTTCGGCAGCATCGTCTGTCATGGGAGGGTATGCTTCGTGTGTGCTCAGGTGGTGCGGAGCGTCCTCGTCTTCCTCTTCATCCCCATCCTCTAACATTTGCTTTCCCTTTCCTTTGGCATGACTTCCGGGGGACCCGGGCGAGAAGGACCGTCGTAAACCCTGCGAGTCGAATTCCTCGTGACGGATGCTCCAAGGACGCGGGTGACTGAAAACTTCTTCTAGCAATGACGGGGAGGGCGGAAGCGAGGGCAGTACTGCTGCTTCGGGGTGCAGTGAGAACGATGCGGGCATTCTCCTCGTTGTCGTCGTCGTCGTCGTCGTCGTTGTTCCGCTGTGAGATCACGCGTCGAAGAGCCGAATGTAGTCGGGATTCGGCTCCCCAGAACCCAGTTAGACGCCCGTTACCCTTATCGCCTCCCTTTCCAACCGCAGCCTACACAAGCTGCTCCAGGCTGAGTCCAGTTCATCATTGCCCAAGCTCTTTGATACTCGTCCTGTGCGTATTCAAAAACTATATTAACACACTGTTCAGGTTATATTGATAGCTGAGGTTCCTTATATCAGGAATCGGTGTATCCGGGTCGTACGTAGTCAGGCCCAGCATCCGCAGTGAGAAATAAATAGATATCGTCTATGCGAGACCCCCCGGTGTTTGGGCCATCCACGGTGCTCGCCCAGTTTGTCTAGGCTGCATCGCAATCCCGACGACTCGGCCATTGCATGCTGCAGCATCAGGGGTGATGAATCCTCGGAGGCAACACGGTTGTACATCGTCGGGCAACATAGACATGCGCACTGTTTCCTGCATCTGGTGCATATTCTGTCGGAAAGTATGCCGCAATGGTGGTGATCGTGTTGAATGTGTGGAGAGGGACATACACCTGCCCATTCACACTGGTACTGGAGACATTTCTCGCCTTCCACATTGCATATAATGCCGATGGAAACAGGATAATATAATGCGAGCAGCGTGCCGAATATCCCCGTTGTTGCACGAGCCCGTCGCTTGCGTTTTGGAACGATCGAACGTACCTTCAAAGGGGCTAAAGCGCTGATCCCTGCCGAGACGTCGACTCTCCAAATCTTGGAACTTTGGACGCTGATACCACCGCTACCCGACTCCATGCGGCACACGCAGGACCAAGAACGCACTGTTTGGCCGAACTACACGATTTGCCCAAAGATTTGCTCTGCATGCGGCCTAATCGCTGCGAGTCACAGTACAAACCGACATGGCCATCTCCCGGGGATCAATAATCCGATTACAGCGAGAAGATCGAGACGATCACCGTGACACACTGTCGATGAACTCGATGACACTCAGGGACAATGCACGACGTGACGGGAGGTGTCGGCGAGCTCACGTCAGTTCGACGAAGGCTCGTACTGGCCTAGAGCGATGGTGGTCAGTGGGACTAGTAGGCGTCGCCTTCGTCAGGACAGAACAGACCAGCTGGACACTTGGGAATGTGATCGTCAGACTGGGCGTAACCAAAAAGATACTGATCCCTTCGACAGCCCTTGGGTAGATGCCTTAGCCCGAGCAGAGTTTCTGGGTATCACAGTCGCTGTAGATCGGGTACGTGCCGATCTCGAGGCGGTTGTCGGGCGTAGAGCTATTCTGACCATGGATTCGGGTGCCAGCGCTCCAGCGCTGACAAGGAGGTGGCGGGAAGAAAAGACCGAGTGCAAAAGGGAGAATGAGCATCGTAGAGGTGGATGGGGTACAGGACTTGGTCTCAACCAAGCAGTCACAGTAATAGTTGCGTACAATATACAACTCCTGTGCTACTTGCCACACCCTGGACAGCAATGCACCACGTCGTGTACAAACACATCACATTCTGCACAGAAATCGTGACTGCAGTCCGGACACCGATACCGACCGAGCGGGCTCATGCCCTCCGAAGCAGGCGCAGTAGATGGCGTCGCTGGAAAAGCGCGCCCACATGCATGACACATACCCGCTCGCTCCCCAACCTCCGCCACCGATGTCCTGCAAACCTTTGTTCAACAAAGCGATCAGCATCACGAACCAGATCATCGCTTACACAGCTTGATAGTGCTTGACGGGAAACAAGTGATGATAACTCCGCGCAAGATGCGGAGAACTCACGATCATCAAGCCACAAATGTCACAGTCCGTCGGCACATCGCATACTTTGGCCATGCATCGGGGACAGAGAAAGCCCTCGCTCTTCATCTCCGAATGGCAGACACAAAGGCTCTGTGGCGACGAGTCGGGGAGGCGCGTTGGAAAGCCTATCATCATCAGGTCCGCGGCAGGGTTCGCACCCCCTCCACCACCAGTGCGAGCCACGGCTCGCTGGGCTGGCGGGGGAACAAGCTCGAACAGTAGGTCCTTAAAGTGCCCCTCGTTCATTGCCACGCCAAACTGCCCTGCCCAATTCATGAGAAATGAAAAACACCGTTCCATCACGCTGACCCACCGCCTGATTTGTCACACATATCCCTGCAAATCTTCATTTCAGCCGCCAAGGCGACCACGGATATTCGAATTTTGTTCCTCATGCAAGCGTCGAGCGTGTCGTGAATGTTTCCCGGGTCACAGGTCGTCAGCGAGCCAAAGATGATGAGGATTTCGCGCGACGAATGAGTGGGGAGGTGACTGCAGCTCTCAAAACCCAAAGGGAAGCAACAGCGAATCGTGCTCACCTCATACTGCTCCGTGCCATTTCAATAGCGTTCTGCAAGCTCGGTTCGCCAGCAGGTTCGAGTTTCGTACGATCACTAAGTGATTTGAGCACATCCTGCGGACTACCTGAAAACATGTGTGAACGGAAATGCCCCAAACTCGGAACACCGTCCTACCAGACATTTCGCCGATACGTTCGCCAATCCCACCACGCATACCAACGATGCCGATCTGACCGAGAGGATTCTGGTCAAACCATTCCACGACAAACTCGCGCGTGTACTGTAGGGACAGGTCGAACCGAGTTGGACGCATGTCACGGTCCATCATCGCCGCTGATAGATCGAGCAGGAGGATGAGATGTCGAATGATGGTACGTCGAATGGCCGCAGCTGGCGCGAGCAGTCTAGCAGTCACGATGAGGAGCGCGAACGGGACATATGAGGGAGTCGGTGTGCGTGCCTTCGCCGTCTACCCCTCGCCATCAGGTTATCAACCGCCCCTTGCAAGCTACCAGACTCGTCCTCCTGCACGGTGTCCCATGACCGCGCGTAGGACGCCTCCCATGTGTACGCTTGCTGAGTGGACGGTTCAGACGGAAGAAGTTGGAGGGAGCGTGAAAAAGAACATACATCCTTCGCTTTTCCCTTTCCCTTGTCTTTCTTGCGCTTGTCCGTAGCTTTGCTTTTCCCTTTGCCCCGGGCACGAACTTCATCGTCCCCTAGCAATGATATGTCGGAATCTGAGTCTACATCCATGTAATTTGGATCCGTTCGCCTTGGTGGTGCCATCGTGGGCCCTTGCGTCGACGGTCGACCTCGAAAAGATTGAATTTAAGACGCGGGCGGGGCAGTAGTCGAGTCAAGTGTCCAATGAAGATGGTGGTAAATCTTGCAGGTCGTAGGCCAGTGAGCTGGACGAGTTGGTTGAAGGAAACAATTATTATGATGAAGCACTTATAGTTGTGCACTCTACAAACACTAGTAATAGTATGCACTACGTTCTATATACCACTCTTCCTAAGTGAACTACCAATGTCTTTGACGTCCCCCATCTCTATGACATCGCCCCAAACACTCTCCACCCATTCCAAGCAACTATCTAGCTGTTCAAAAATCTCTGCGATGGCTCGACTCAACACAGGATCCTCGAATCCCTTCACCTCTGTGACCATCAGAGGCGCACTGCGGTGCGGGGTTCGCGATTCGTCCATATCCTCCAGATCAAGCATAAGCCTCGGTCGCTTCCCAACCCGTTCCCCGGCCCCCCCTGTCCGTAGAGTTGCGGGCCCTGCGCCTGGGCCAACGTCCTGAGTAACCTCCCCCTGACGGCGTCTCACCAACGTATTGGAGAGCTCTGTCAGCAGGCGACGCTGCAACAGCTTGTACACTGGATCCTCAGGTCGGAGTGTCCGGTTGACGGCTACACGCAGTGTTGCTTCGTCCTCTTCGGGTAGTGGGCTGGAAGCTGGGGTAGAAGGCGTGGCGGTGGCTTCTTTCCGCGCACGGATAACCTCGTCAGCGAGGTTAATGAGCTTGGTATCGCTTGCGTCTGGTTCTCCGGCGATCTCGGCGCGGAGCAGCGTCCAGACGCGTGACATGAATGAATCAGAATCAAGGGGGTCGGACCTGCCGTTAGAAGAGCGAGTGGGTGCAGGAAGACGCGTAAGAATACGCAAGGAGGCAGCGATGACGAGTGCCTGTAGATAATTCTGTATCTTCAAGAGAGTTGGAGCTGAGAAGAAGAAAACAGGTGGAAGTATGTTGGCATGCAGCGTGAAAGTTGTTGTTTCATCGCTGTCATGACCAGAGGATGCGGACGGAGAAATCTGGACGGTTCTCGATGGAAGGGAGCAAATGACAGGGGAAGACAAACCCAGAGCCTGGACAATGCGAACGATCCACAAGAAACGCGGCTCTGCGGAAATGGTGCTCAAATGGCCAGGAGGGTGTAGCTTGTCCGCCCAAGATGTCCACCCTTGCATTATTCTATCTTGACGCCAAATGTCAATCACGATCTCTCGTTCTTTTGTCTTGGCCTGTTTCGTGACGACGGACCTGAGCTGTTGCTCTGTCATGCTTCCCAGGACAAACTGCGAAAGATCGTCTTTCATGATCTCGGAGAGCCTCAGAATGTTTCTAACGGTCTCGGCTACTAGTGTCGCCAGTGCGACAGGACGGGAGGATCGAATAGGGGGGTCATCGAGCGGTCGTTGGAGGGCCTCAATTTCTGGATCGCGTACCGGGGCGCAACGTTCCCGGAGACTAGCCAAAATCTCGCGGAGATGCATGAGAGCAGAGTCCAAGGGTGAAGACGTAGGGGAGAGGGGACTGGACAATGTCATCAACACGGGATGTTTAGGGGGCAAGAGGGGTGAAAGCGCAACGTGGAGGTCTCCGTAGAGCAATCTGATGCGAGAAAGCTGAGCAGAGGGCTCTGGGTTGGAGAGGGTGTGCACGGCCTGGATGGACCTCAGTCGTATGCACATGGTGGGAGCAGTGAGGTTCGCACCTCGTCCCAGAAAGCCTTGTGTACGAGATCCTCAACCTTGCTGTGTAGCGTCGGCGTTGTGTCCCCGTCGGCGGTGATGTGGGAGCGGGACATGACGGACAGGAGAGACTTTCCCGGAGGAAGCGCCTGAGCTGGGTCTGTGGCAAGGATATGGAGAAAGTATGCATGGTTCAGGATGTCGATGAGCTCGATGGGGAGAACAAGATGATCCTGGCTGGATACGAGTTGGGATGATATGTTCTGCGCGGGAGGTACGACAATGGAGATCTTTTCACCCAACGACGGTCTCTGCGGTTCGACAGGCTCCTGTGAAGGCTTGTTGCAAGGAGACGTGAGCAGAATGCGGAGGGCATCGAGGAGCTCGTCGTTCTCGGTGGAGCGTTCCCAGAGTCCGCGATCCTGGAGCAGCTGAAAGTCACGGCGGAGCGCATCCCAGGAGACTGGGTGTGGGTGGTCCGGACGTCGCTGAATGTCTCTGAGGAGGGAAACGGTGTCTCTGAGGAGGTCGTTGTCCGGTGCAGCGTCGGCGCGGGCTCTGAGCTTGTCGAGGATGCGCTCCATGAAAGAGCTGACCGAAGCGACTCGGGCTGTGCTTGTTGTGCTCTCACATCCTCAGCCTTAGGAGCCTTTCCCGCCCTCGTCGATGAACAACTCGACCTCGACGCCGACCGACAGCGCGTCTGCACACCATGCCAGCCCCGTCGTCGCCTTCATCATCGGCCTCACCATCATCCTGCTCGCATCCGTGCTCAACGCAGCTGGTCTGAATCTCACGAAGCTGGATCATGTGAGCTTCCGAACCTTCGCACTGCACCGCGTTCTTAACACTCCTCCCAGGTCCGTACGAATGCCATTCCAAAGTCTGCTCGTAGAAGAGACTGGCTACGACCACTATGGCTCTTGGGAATGTCCCTTTACATCCTCTCACAGCTCATAGGGAGCACCCTTGCCTTGGATTACATGCGAGCGGGCAAGTCCTTTGCCCCTAACAACACTTTGGTCACTCACGCATCCCCATCCAGAATACGTCGCTCCTCTTGGTTCCACATCCCTCATCTTTAACTTCCTTTTTGCTCGATTTTTGGTTGGAACACCAGTCACGCGAACAGATATATATGTCAGTCATCACTGTCCGTCCTCTTCGTCCGGCTGACCATCTCCTAGGGTACGATAATTGTAGTTATTGGTGTCATTGGCATAGTCGCGTTCGGCGGCATCAACAGCGGTCTCTCCTCAGAGACCAACGTCGACCACCTTACGGCCCTCTGGAGAAGGGGTGGATGGCTCGCCTTCTTCTTCACCATGTCCATTGCTTTGCTCATCGTCCTCAAGTTCACTTACTCACTCGACGCGGTCCTCGCTTCCCGTTCTGATATCACTTCGGAGCCCTTCACAGGCATGAGCGCGCGCAGGTCACCCTCGCCCAGTACCACCCTGCTTGCAAAAGCCAGGGACACCTATACTTCCTTTTCACTCTGGGTCAAGGAGAAACTCGAAATCTGGACAGCACCAAAGGACGACAGGCAGATCGCTTGGATCCTTGGGATTGGTTGGGCGTGCTGTGGCGGCGGTCTCGCAGGTGGATGTCTTGTTTTTGCCAAGGCTACGTACGTACCCATCCAAGTCACTGTCGGTTGTTCTGAGTTCTTGTAGCGTCAAGTTGCTCACGGGAAGTTTGTCACACGAAAATCCGGGGAATCAGTTTGGACATATTGCACCTATCTTCACAATCATCCTCTTGACCATCACAGCGGTCTTGCAGATCATATGTCTGAACCGTGGACTCAAGGTGTATGATTCCACACTCGTCGTACCCGTATTTTATGGTGTCTACACAGCTACGGGGTACGTTGCTCTATTTGCCGTGCAGCCTTTACTTACTCGTTACACATAGTTTCTTGGACGCGCTCGTTTTTAATAACGAGATCGGTGCCTACAAGCCCTGGATCCTCTTCCTCATTTTCACTTCTATCATCATTCTCATAGCCGGCGTCGTCCTTCTTACACACAAGAAGCCTGAGCGATCCCAACGGAATATCGCGTTGTCACGAACACCGGGCACACGATCCACCATGAAGGGCGACAAGGACGGTAACGAGGGAGATGAAGCACAGGCTTTGAGGGTGCCAGAAGAGGGAGAATCAGCGGCCCACGAGCTCTGGCAGCTTGGAGACATGAGTGACGATGAAGACGGCGTCTCCACAGACACCATTGGGAAATCCGCCCCGAAGAGAGTGAACGGTTCCGCAGACAGCGGTGTGGAGGAAGGACGTAGACTGATCGAGGACGAGGAGGAGAGGACTCGGCACCGACGATCGACGTCCTCGGATGCGACGCTTGCTCGTAACGACGGGCATGAGGAGGACACTTACCGTGATGACGAGTTCGGGGAGTGGAATGAGGGCGGTAAAGGCTACAGTATTTGATCGAGATGTTAATCCAGATAATACCCGAAACGAGCGTTACGTTGAGCAACGACTCTAGTCGCGTGTGTGGCTGAAACTGCAGTTGAAGCGTTGACCCGCCACCCCGACGACCGTACGCAACACAACTCGCGTTCCCGCCGCGGAACATGGCCGAAAAAAGTGACAGCCAAGAGAAAGACATAGACGAGCTCGACGACGATTTCGGCTCGGATAACGAGGATGCAGATCCCAACGTGTTTCGCATAAGCAATGCGTTGACACCCCCGGCCGCTATGAGCTACAGCGCACAGGAACTCCACAGTGAGCCGACCAATGTCCTCGGCTGGTCTCTTCCTAACGCGCCGCAGCTTTTATACACGAGGGGTATATCGACCTCAACCCCAGCTACCAACGAGGTACGTACCACCTGCCGCAGCCACGACGACGTCGTTCACCGTGATAGGGCGCGTTCATAGATGTAGTCTGGCCAGAGAGCAAGCAGATTGGACTCATCGACTCTATCTTTCGCAATTTTTACGTGCCACCTGTCATATTTGCAGTTCAAAAAGACGACGACGGAGAGACAGTGAGGGTGTGTGTCGATGGCAAGCAGAGGTTGACATCCATACAAAAGTTTCTCGATGGTCTGGTAAGCGACTACGTCCGCCTTTCTTTTTGTCCCCCCCTGTTGACTACCACACCGTCACAGATACCTCGTGAGTGCACGCCCTGGGTTTCTCTGCATCGTGCTGAGCGAACTTGTCGTCCAGATCGCGATTCGCGCACCAAGAAGAGCTTCTGGTTCGTCAGGTCCGATGCACAAAAGACAACACGCCTAGAAATACCTGATCAGTGGAAGCGACGGTTTGCAGAAACGAGGATCACATGCGGTTAGCTCCCTTGTTGTACGAGTGTGCCCCGTCGTTCACGTCCCGTCACCAGTCGAGTATCATGACCTCCCACCGGGTACAGAGAGAGAAATTTTTCAACGAGTACAGCTCGGGATGAGCTTGACGGCCGCTGGTGCGCATACATTCAGGCATCAAGGGGTGATTGACAATTCGAATACCATGTAGAAAAACTGCAAGCAATTTCCTCACCTTGGGCAGATTGGATAAGCGATCTCGAACTGCGACACGTCAACTGCGACGGTGGCCTCGCCGAAGTGCTCGAGTGGGATACTCGACGCGGCCGCGACTTTCAATGCATCGCACAATTGGTATACTGTTGTGATCTGTTGCCGGACCACGCCCTGCCATCGGCCCAGAAACTCGAAAAATGGCTGTCGCGTGTGGACAAACCAACCCAGGTGTTCAAGAACAATATAGGCGACGTCTTGAACGAATTTGGATACATCGCCATGACGCCTGAGCTGAGTACGGCCTTTGAGCAGGTCGACAAACGTGTCGCACCCGTCGAATTTGTATTTATTGGTATGGTTATGCTTGGCTCATGATGCCGAACGACGTTTGGTGCTTATCCTCTTGCGCTTCCTTAGGGACGCTGCTCTTCATCCTTCGAGAACATTCACACCGCGAGCGGGCAAATGCTATCTTGCACATGCGTCTGCGAATTCGAGAACAATTCCGCGACGTTCGAAACAATGGGAACGTTGGCAAAGCGCTCTGGAATTTCATCGACAGTCTCATGGGGCCATCGGGTCTCAAGATTCTCTCCGCCAACAAAAGCTATTCTATCGCCCCACCACCGAGTTCTCAGCGAAAACGCAAAAAGGCAGCGGACGAGGACGAGGACGAGGAGTATCACCCGTCGCCTGTCAGGACTTTGGGCCAGGGTGTGAAAACACGAGGCAAGGGACGAAGGAGGGAGGAGTAGTTGTAATTGATATTGGGACGATCATTAATTTAGGCTACTCTTTGGGACGGGATACTTGTTGTAGCCCCCTATTTTGCGTTGGCTCTGCATATAGTATATTATCACGCTAAGAAACACGACTGTGCGATGTCATTTTCCGGTGTAAAACACGAAGTTTTCGTGCTGGCTGGCATGCCAGTTTCTACCAGCATGTAGAACCAGGCTACCGTGGAATCTATTGGTGGTCCACAGCGAGACAGTGTGCCAACTGCTTGAGAGCACTAAACCTGTTACCTTGATGCACCCAGAGAGCACCGAACGTTGCGACCTAGTTGTTGAAGCCCACTCGAGCAGTGTACCAAGTACCCTCCGGTGTCGTCATCGCGCGCGCGTACTTGAGCAACAATTTGTCCCGCTCTTTGGAATTCAAAGCAATGTCAGAAAGGAAGGGCTCGATCTCGTCACTCTTCCATCGTGGGCGTGTAAGGAACAGCTCCGCAAAACGAGCAGCGGGATCTGTTGGGAGGGCGGAAGCTGCAAGGTAATTCAGAGTCGCCCCCGAGATGTCGCTGGGGTTTCGGAGGTAGTTGCCCTTGTCATTGCATGAGTATCAGTTTCGCCCGAGGAAGGCAGGTAGAAGAGAACGTACCGAGAGTAGCTGTAGCGAGACGGCCGACTCGAACGCGTCGCCGACGGCGTTCTTCCATTTTGTCAGAAACACACTCTCCAGTATAGGCTCGTGCTTTGTTTTTCACCACGCGATGTCAGATGGGGAGGAGGCAGGGGCGATGCAAAACAAAGAGGGGGTACCTTGTAGTGTCTGATAATTCCCAGTCCGATCTCTGCGACCACTGCATTGGCGTCCATCTTCCATGTACTGTCCTCTACCTGGCCGAACCAGGACATGACCTGATTCGACACTTCCCTCGGGATCTCGTGCTCGTCAGCCAGAGCAGACACCAAGTCGTCCACCGGCGCAGCTTCGTGCGAAAGGCTCAACGATATGAGGTAGTTGAGAAGGAGCTCCAGAATCGTGTTCAAATGCACAGGCGCCATCGGTCGAAGGTGGCCTAGATTTATCAGCAACGTCTGTCAGTGAGACGACACTACGGTCGAAAGACGGCACACGGACCGTCTAGGACAAGGATCCGCCGTTCCTTGAGACCGAGTCTCAATTCAGAGTCGCTCGCTTGGATCTCTCCCCGCGCTTCCTCGTAGCTGTATCTCGGCAGCGTCGCCTGAAATGTAGGTACGCATCAGTGGCATGCAACACGATGCGTTCTCGGCGTGACTGACGCGTCGATCTTCATCCCCTTCGTCATATTCTATCCCTCGAAGGAGTACAGACAGCTTGTGCAACCTGGGAATAGACGGTGCCAACTCCAACACCTCGTGAAGTTGTTCGCGGACGTGAACGGTCCTGTCCGGATCCGTCCTGGAAGGCGTCAAGACCAACACGGTGTTGGAGAGTACGACAGAGCGTAGCGAGTATGTCTTGTCTGCTGTACATGCCACGGCATCTTCGGTTGGATGCCCTTTGATGAAGAGTCTGTGCTTGATGAAAACGATTGGGGTGCTGGTTGGGTGCACTACTTACATTGGCTGGGATGTTTTGGTCTCTACCGCCGAATCGATGAGCTGGCATAGTTCAGGTGGAAGTTCTATTAGGCGGAATGCGCCTGCGTCTTGTTCAGTTGACGGAGAAAACTTGAGTTCGAGTTCGCTCATTGAAATGGGTCAGTGACAACATCAATCAAACGCGCATCAGGACTCAGGCTGGCAACTCAGATCTAGTCCTGAACTAAATCATCTGAATGTCCATCGAATAGATTATGATGCTACCACTGACACAAAAACCCTTGAAATATACGTGACAGATGATACAGACGTCCATAAATCATGACGCGCTATCCTATACAGGGTTGAACTTGACTCTGACTTCCGAGACTTCCCTCCTCGCGTCCCTGAGCTTTTGGGTAATCCTCCCTTCCAACTCAGAAGTGGCCAGGACGGTCATCGTGTGAGGTACGTCGACGGTGAGGTCAACGTTTATCAACGATCCAGCTCGCCTCGCTCTCAACTCCTTGATCGCAAGTACACGAGAACCCTTCTCGACAGCAGTACCATCACCATTCATGATACCACGATGAAGCAGAGGATCCAATGCATGCAAGAGTTTATGTCGCGAACTCTTCGATATCCCAGCGTCGGTCAATTCAGCAAATGCCCCTCCGAGCAATGCCACACCTTGCCAGAGAATGACAGACGACACGAGCAAGCCTTTGAACAAACCTTGGATAAGCGACCGAGTGGTTTTCATTAAGGATCCACAACGTACCTCCAAGTGGGTCGAGTGGCAGGGTGGGGAAGATGGACGACCCCAGAATAGCAAACAGCGCGACGAAGCTCGAATATGCGTCGCTCCGGTGGTGCACGGCATTCGCGTACAGTACAGGACTGTGTTCTTCGTCGGCAACCTTTTTCGTGATGCGATACAGCCATTCTTTTGACAGCACGCTGAGGGCTGCAAACCATGCAGCGTTGGGATCGAGTATGTCTACGTGTGTATGTGCATGCTCGACGGATGGGACGTGGTGACCGAGAGAGGCAACACGCTGTAGAATGTCGTGGAGTTGACCTGGGGGGAGGGTCGATACAGTCCCCGAAAGAGCCTCCATCAGAAGATGGTAAGAATGAAACCCTATGCCAAGTGCACCGCCGATCAAAAGAATGGAGACTGTTGTCGTTCCGAGAGTTTCGAACTTGGCAAAGCCATATGGGTACCTTCCAGAAGGTGGTTTTCTAGAAAGTCTCCAGCAAAACAGGGTGACGAAGTCACCCAACAGGTCTTGAGGGAGGGCGATGAGCATACGTGTCATGACACAAAAAACAACACACCACTTAGTGAATGACCCGCATCCGCAAGTAGTGATGCAGAATGCATATACCACCCTGCAACTCCTTTGGTACCAGTCAATCCCACATTAATGAGAAGGCCAAGGAGGGTTATTCGACTGCCCCGATCGCCTGTATCAAGCGTGTTGAGTCAGCACAACAAGAGACAAGAGACAACAAACCTTTTCCTTCGAAGATATGCACTATCTGTTCCGCACCGTGACTGTGGCCGTGATCGTCATCCGAATGCGAGTGAAAAATGGAGTGCGAATGCGAATGGTCATCGGGGTGTTTGCGATGGTCAGAGCTGGTGCTCTGTGCGCTATTGCCGGTGTTCCTGGCATCGTCACTTTTGGACGCGCTTGTTGAACTGGACCTTTGTTGCGACATGGATGGGGGGAGCCCTACTCTTGTGGATGGAACAGGACGAGATGTCAATAAAGACCTAGGGACATGTCGGCTTGGCGTGTTTATGAGACTCGTGCACAGCCAGAGCGGTACCTTGTTGTCGGCAGTAACGCACTCTGTGATCTCACTCCCGGACTCGTGCACACGCGAGAGAGGGCCCCTTTGCTCGGTGGGTCAAGGCGAGAAGTAGACAAGCAAGAGAACGAGGTTTGAGGACAAGCAGTACGACTTGGCGTTGTCTTGAAGAGCTGAGCCGAGTTGGAAACCAAGGTGGTTCGTCGCGACGGACAGCGCCAATGCCGTCCTAGAGCCAACTTCATGAATCTGATCCGTTGGCAAACAAGAGAGGCCGTTGCAAGTTTCGATGCTATGGCACATCGATCTTATGGTGTACGTTCAAGTTCAGGCTATTTCGTCTGAGACCGTCCGCATCGAGTCGCCGTGGCACTCTCAGGCTGTCACAAGAATAGTTCTCACTGTACACTCCCAGAAAGTGGACAAACGGATTCGTTACAATGCTCGTCGAACCTCTGGCACGCAGACTCTGTAGCTGACACTGATCGTAGAGCGTCCCATGAGCCCTCTCTTTGGACTGCCTACGGGGGACAACGTTTTCACCGTCAATAATCCGTTTCTGTCTCTCGATCGCTTGGAAGACATAGGGTGGCATGGAGACATGAATGAAAATTCACCTCATAAGTCACCGCGGAGATGACTGGCCCGATTCGAGATATTCCAACCGGTTAGGCATCATAGATGCTTTCCAGCAATGCTTCTACCCTAGGCTGAAGTTCTGGATTGTCCCCTGCCAAGGCCAATTTTGCAATTGTCGGCAAGTTGGTCTTTGGGACATTGTATGACGCAAGCGTGCGGTGTAGGCCCAGACCACGCACGAGTCTGGTTGATGGCCGTCAGTCCTGGTCGACTATGAGGAAGGTGCGCATACTCGTCAATCTTGTTCCCCAGTCGTTTGACGTCCCCCTCGACTGAACCGGTGGTGGGTTCTCGTAGATAGAACAACGCTTCTGCTAGTGCTGCCTTATCTTCAGGACTTGCGACATCGGCTTTAAGAATGACGACAGAAGCAAGCGTCAAACACTTCCAAAGCGCTCAACACCCTCAAGTCCTCGGATTAAGAACCCCCTTCACTCACAGATGTGATCCCGTGCGGAATTCCGTAGGTTGCTCCAAGTTTGTGACCCAAAGAGTGTGATAATCCAAGGGAACTAGGGAGGATCGTATGAGAAATTGCCCTCTGATCGCGGCATGCCCTGGATACTCTTCTTACCCGTATTTCTCGACCTTGTATGGCCAAAGGCTCATCCACGCAGCTATCAACAGCTTTTGTCTTGCTTCCAAATCCCCAGGTTCTGCCTTGCTTTTCGGGAGATACTTGAAGAGGTCTGATAGAGCAGCATAACAGAGAAGCTTTAAGGGATACGGTAATGGGTTGTAGAGACCCTCTGCGATTCAAAATGAGTCTTTGACGCGGAGCGGCATGTAAGGATGGACTATGCCGTACCAACTGCATGATCTAAAGCTCGAAGGCCCGTTGATAGCCTGTATGTGCCTCATTTTGAGCACGAGATGAGAGACAGTGCCTCGGGGCGTACCAGAGTTCCTCCGGGGTGACCAACGTCAACTCGGCGTCAAGGATGATGCCAGCAGGGGCAAGCATAGGGTCGGAAACGGCAACTTTGTTGCCTTGTTCGTCCATGTAACCAGCACCGCCCTGGCGGAATGAACGAACGATAGGGTTTGATAATGTTTATTCGTGAGCTATGAGGAACTCACCCTGTACTCGGCCGCACTCAGGGTAGTTGGAATAGCTATATGATTGAGAAACTTGCCCCCGCTCTGTTGATGAAGACGATAAATCATGGCTTTTGCTGCGTCGATGGGCGAGCCACCTCCGATAGATATGATGATGTCGGCTCCGACAGCTTTGAACGCCTCCAAGCCACGGATGATGCCTTGAACAGGAGCATGCTGCCCTATCTCGGAGAAGGTCGCAGCAAAGGCACCGCTGTCTTTCAAGATTCCTTCAGTGGTGGTGACCACATTCGTCTGGATATATTGTACGTCAACGCGGAGGATGAAGTGAATGCAAATTCGTGAAGGCTGACCTTCTCCCGGAGAGACTTGCCTGTGACGACAAACGCCTTGCTGCCACCCAAGACGGAGAGTAATTTTGGGAGGGCTGTGTGCACACAACCGGGTCCGTAATATACACCCTTCAACGTGTCGTGATAGGCGTACGATCCATGCAGATTGCTGTTGGTGTCGGCCATCTTGGGATTACTGAGCACGACTGCTCGGTCACGGTCGAGGATTGGTCGATAGCTGCGGTGTTATGTGATAAAACGTTCCTCCCACATGCGAAACGCGATTGGTCTGCGCCTCGAATGCTATCTACAGGTGATGCAGCCTACTGTTTTCACAAAAAGTGTGTAACGGGTAATGTGAGTAAGCCAGGGGATAGCAGCCCCAGGGTCCGAGATATATGGTTCGGATCACTCCACGAATCAACATGTGCATCGACAAAGCCCGAGTAGGAGTCCGTCGGATCCCCTGCAGAGCCGAGCATGATGATCCTCTCGGATGCGCAGGATCAAGCGTTAACGGCGGTTTCGGGTAGTTGGTAATTCATCCTGATGATGGTAGTCAAATAGTCCAGGCTCTTCGAAAAAAAAACGGTGCGTGCCAGCTGCAAACGAATGGGAACGCCAGCCTTGCTTTTGTTGATTTCACCGATGGGCTGTTCGCTTTCTCATCAAACATGGTGTGTGCATGCTCTTCGGATCAGTGTGACTGCCCTGGAAGGGACCACTCCTGAATCGATATGACAGGTAAAGCAAGATTGATACTTGTGAGCCACACCTCAACGATCCGTAACAATACAAATAGGCTCTCATCGCGTCAGAGGCTCGACGATTGGATATTGCTTACCATGAATTGGGCAATTCGGCGAAAAGACCAACACAGTCCCGACTCGTGAGGGAGAGCCGATGGACGATCACCCCAGGAACATTCTGCGGTAAACAGAAAGACCGAGCATCACATCATGATGGGGTGCGCGCGAGTTTTGCGAAGGACAACTTGCCGCTGCCACTTCCTCTTCGGGGCAACTTCGCGGCAAAGCATGCCAGTGCTCTGGACAGGGGTCAAGAGCACCATCACAGGAATTTGGCGTCCAAGATTCAACGCGGGGTAAGCAAGAGGTGCCTTGGTGGCGTGGCGTATCACTGTGGCATGATCTGCTCCTGGGCGAAGTGGCCCATAAATGGGGTGTCAAAGCATTGATTCTACTCGTGAAACAGCATGTTTCGAAGCGAGAAATGGGGTGACTGTTTTGTCGCCTGGTCATCGATGACCTCTCGGCGTTCTCTTATCTCCAGCTAATCTCCTTCAGTCGAGTCAGAAACTCAGGAGTTTCGGAATAGGATGGGTTTGCATGCAACGGGCGCCGTCAGTCTGAGAACCCATGAGGTTCCTGGACGATCCTGTCAACACGTCACCTTCGTGGCTGCCAGTGAACGTTTAAGCAGCGGTTCAGCCGAGTCACTGTTTGTTGACGAGTCTGGTCGACGAGCTGCGGCAATTTCCCGCGACTCATCTACTACGTGACACATACGATATCAACTTCAAGCAAACCCATGCACCTCTGTGTTCTGTTGGGGTCTTGGAAACCGTGTCTTCGCAGTCACATCTTTAAAAAGTCATGGCAGGCGACATCCAAAGTCAGGTGGTTCTCAGCAGGGCCCAAACCGGAGGATGAAGGCAAGGGTTTGCCGGACTTCGATCCCGCCCCCTCCTTTCGACTGACCACGCCCCCCAATCCAAAATGGGGGCCTTGCCAAGGGGCTTCGCACGACACGGAGCTCGACAAAGCCCGGGCACACGGCTTGCATGGTGTGAAGACATGGAATCCGGTCCTGATGTCTTCCAGGTATGTGTGATCCATGCAGTCGCGGAACATGTGTGGGGCATTCCCCGGACATGGAGGGTCAGAATGCCGGCGTTGATCCATCAAATTTAACTTTGTTTCTGTGCATGTGGAATTGACTTTAGCTTTCATACAGGCGTGTGTACTCGTTGTTGACTAGTGCGGTCGTTCCGCGGCCGATCGCGCTGCTCTCGACAGTCTCCACCAAGGGCCGACCTAACCTGACACTGGTCAGGTGAGCACGTTGGGTTGCACCATGGCTCATGTACTAAGCCTCGGCCTGGCCGGATACAGCTACGTTTCACTGGTAGGCTACCCTCCTTTTCTCCGCACTGATGTTACGTAGTCATCATATTTGTGACTCGGCAAGGTTGCCCACAATCCTCCCCTCCTCAGCGTTTCATTTTCAGTGACGCTGCAGAAGCCGGAAGAGACCCGAGCAAACATAATGGCAACCAAGGAATTTACGGTCAGCCTGGTTAGCGAGCCGTTCGTGGAGGCGGCGAATGCGACATCCATTGACGCACCGGAACACGTGGATATGTGGGCGTTAAGCGGATTAACGATGGCACGTAGTGTGAGTCGATTGTTGTTGGTCGGACGCCGATGGAGCACGTCACACGACTGCATCGGCGTATGTTTAACGACATGTGTTTATTTCGGATGTGTCAGACTGATGTGGGGCCTGCATGGGTGAAGGAGAGTGCGGTGGGCTTCGAATGCAAGGTATGTGGGATGCCAGAGTGGGTAGGCTTAGCTGATGGACCGATTTGTGATACAGTTGTATCACGCCTTTGATATTCCCGAGCCAGAAACGGGAACTGTGACCCAAACGATGATGCTGGGGCTCATTAAGCGAGTTCACGTGCGCAGATCCGTGTTGGGAGAGGACGGGGCCATAGACCTGGCGAGGCTTCGAGCTGTGTCGCGAGTGGGGGGGTCGACGTACGCTCGGATCGGGGAAGGGTTTAACCTGAGGCGACCGAACTGGGGGGAGATCAGGGAAGCGTATGGATTGAGGCGAAGGCGGCGGAATGGCGGTGGGGGTGACAGGGGACGGGTGGGCGTGGAAGAAGACGAGTGAGCCCTGGATAGATTCCATTCCTTGGAAGGTGTCAGATATGGAAGGGGTGGACCTGATGCGATTCCGAGGGCGGATGGAATTAGCAGACATGTTCCCGAGCACAGGACACGCCCCGGGAAGCAAGGCAGGAGCGTCTTGCGCTGATCTGGAGAAATGAAAAGCACGCTGTCTGCCGCGTTCCTTATCGATGACTGACGCGCTTGGACGGGTTCGCCGTGAAAAAAACCCGCAAATCCGCGAGGCAGAGGGTGACATGCGGATCCAGATCAACTCTCGTTATATACACTGCTGCCATCGTCTCTACCGTCGACGTGCCCACCGACGGCGACGACGACGACGACGAGAGACGTGTTGTGTCGTATACGTATTTGCCACGTGTGGCCGCATTCGTTGCTCTTTGCTCGGTCCACTCCTTGTCTTTTTCCTCGTTCCTTCCCTGAGCCAACTCAACAAAGGCAGCGCATACATCCACCTTCGCCGCTCGGCGCACGGTCGCACGTCGTCCACACACCCCCACGTACGTCCTCCTTCCCCTCTCTGCCCTCGTTATTCACCCACAGCAACAGCACTCGGGCGCCCATGGACAACGACCCCGCATCGGTCGCAGAGCAGCGCGCCAATGCCGTCGCAAAGCTGCGTCGCGCCGCGTCCCTCCCCCGCATGAAAGACGGCAGACGCCCCCCAATGCACATCGAAGCCGTGAGCGACGGGGAGAAGTTCCAGGCAGAGGACGAACAGCTCGTCATCGAACCCACCGACGACCGCCCATCCAGTCCCGATCCCAGACCCGACTCTCCCCTGGAACAGAAGCCCGTCACACCCGAACCATCCACGTCAGGTCGGAAGCGCCGCAACAGGTCTCGCTCCCGCTCCAGGGGCTCGAGAGACTTCAAGGGCAAAAAGCTTCCCCAGTCTCCCGTACCAACCTCAGTCACCCCGAGCAACGACTCTTCCCCGGACGACTCGCCCCCCTCCCCTCCACCAACCGTACTCCAGCACCCCTCCGTCGTCGCACCGATACCCTCCTACTTTTCCACTCCCCCTGCATCGAGAGTCCTCATGTCTCCCAATTTCTTGTCCCCTGGAACACCCCTTCTCTATCACGGCACCTCACCGCCCACGCCGCTGATGCCCACACTAGACGCTATACAAAAGGGTCTTTTGCGGTCTAACAGCGTGGCTGCGCGTATGCAGGCTCTTCACAAACTCACCGGTGGCAACCCAGAGTCCCAAGATTCCACGTTTTCTTCTCCGTCAATATCTCCACAGCCTGGCTCGCTAAAGCTTGGTCGTAATAACACTGTCTCAGGTGGTGAACGCTCGGCTGCCCGCATAAAACTCTTTACTGCTCTCGGCGAAAGAATCAAAGAGGCCGACGAAGGTGGCACTAGTGGAGGCGAGGAACGTTCGGTAGTCTCTACGCCTGCAAGACGGAGACGACGCAGATCAACGCGGAACTCGGCCGGCAGATCCAACCATGCCACGGCCACCGACGAATCCGAGGTGCTATCTACTTCAACAAGTACTCCGACTCACCCTTCGACACCCCTACCCTACACCCAACAACCACTCACGGAACCCATCCGCACAGCTTCCACAACGCCTATCCCAATCCAGCCTATATCCACCCCAAACATCAATCTTGATGAGAATGTTGCAGACAGCCGTCAGACAACCCCTGTCCGGGCTATGCCTAATCAATGGAAGAGGAGAAGTATAGTTGTCGAACAGGACGACGACGTGGCTGTCCCTCCACAGTCTACCTATCCTGGACTTCCCGCTGCTCCCAGTCGTTCGTCCCCTGGGCTCCCCCAACGGTTACCTGACTCGTTAGATGCCCCGTCGATCGAATCGACCGATTCGGCTACGGATGTTGTTGGCATACCATTGTATCTCTCGGTCACCCAGAGATCTCCATCGAGGCAAGATCTCTTCCCGTCCAGTCCATTTGCTACACCACACAAGGAAGTATCATTGTCTTCTCGCGACGAGGGGGATGACATGGAATCCGAGGAGCCTGAGGAGGTTGTATATCCTGCCGAACATCCTCGGCGGTCACCCTACCATGATGCTTATGACAGACAAATAAGCTGGATCGCGGACCCAGGTCAGTTTTTCTGCGCTGTTCCCTCCATGATAGCTATCTCATATTCCTTAGTTCCGGTGTCCAACATCGCTGTCCATAACGAGGATGACGAGGACGAGGAACAGTTGCGTGGTGTGGTTGAGGAAGACGACGATCAGATCCCTCCAGAGTCGCCTCATGAGGAATCCGGTCCTCAGACTGAGGAATCGTCACCTCGCGCATCCTCTGATTTCAAGGAGCTTGTGGTCGACATCGAGCCGTCCCTCGAACAACCTTCTGTCCCCAGTTCCCATGAATCTTCGTCACAAACAACGACATTGAATACTACTTCAGCCCCAACTGTCAGTGACGAATCGGACTCCTCACAGCAGGCTTATCCTCAGCGTCTTTCGGTCGCGTCACGCATACAAAGCGATCGATCTCCTCTGGCGACAGAGTTCGACTTGGACAATTCACTAGCTGTCCCAGAAACGCCACTGAAGCGGGAGGGTTCTCTTGGAGCATGGGGGAAAATACTTGTCGGGGCCCTTACGAGGAGTAGCTCGAGCAATGGTCGTCGATCTCGAACCAACAGCATAGCTACTCGGGAGCGAAGACAGAACACGGATTCGAGCGTCAGTCGGGAGAGTGGGGGGAGCCTGGCGAGCCCAAAAGCAGACAAGAACGAGCTTGGGTCAACCTACCCTCTGGGTGGTCAACAGCCGGTGATGCAATCTTCGTCTGCTTCGACATCCATGCAGTCACTAGCGCTCCCAACGCCACCGAGAAGCGGCGTCTCTCCGATTCCATTGGCTTCCAACCTCGATCTCACCAAATATAACCAGGATGCTAAATTGTTCCCATTCCCAGGGATCAAGAAGCTTGAAGAACAACGTATCAATAGCCGGAATCGTCGGGGGCTGTCGATATCGTCGTCTACTCCGGACGTTGTCCTATCTCTCCACGGGAATGAAAACGAGATACCATTGCCCTCAAGTTCGTCGAGCAACACACCCTCTAATTCTCCCGACATCAAACGAGATCGGATTCTCGCACACCAAGCGTCGGACACTCATCTTCTTCCCAAGTTCAAAAACCTTAACTCTCCCCCACTATCGACTGCACCCTCATCATCATCGCACGACTACCTCAGTGGTGGGCAAATATCAAATAGTCAGTCGCCTGGTTCAGTCCTACTGAAAACACTTCCCACCAACCGTGAAGGTGTTCGCAAGTGGCTCAGTAATAGGTTTGGGTCATCAACCCCGACTTTGGCAAGTAACTCGCTCAGTCCAACCTCTCAAACTATTCGTCCCACTGTGCCCTCCAAAAAGCCATCGCTTTCCGAAATATTAAGATGGAAGAAGGAAAATGACCTGACTTCAGATTGGGAAGACATCGGTTCTTCAGAGAAGTCGAGGACGCCCACGAGCAGTACCAATGGAACCCTTTTACTCGGGAAGTCACATAATGGAGAGTTTTCCCCCGTCAGCCCAAATGGGAACTCTCCACATGAGGACACGCAGAAGACACCTCGAGCAAGCAAGATCGCCAAGTCAGGCAGTGGTGTCTCTCCTTCTCCCGTCGAACCCACTGCGCCCTCTGGTCTAGGAACTTTCACGTCTCCTCCTACCCCATCACCACCAGAGCCTGTGCCGCCATCCACACCAGAGCCTTGGTCGTCCTTGTCTGATTATCCCCCTGCAACTACTTCGGAGTCATCTTCAAACACGTCTTCGCAATACTCGGAATTCCCTTCCAAAAGTGTTGTTATCATGGAACGCCTTGATGAGATGCTAGGACGTGGACCAAAGAGTTCCGTCTGGCCATCGGTGATCGATGACCCGCCTCGGAAGTTGTTATTGGCTGCGCCTGTTCTGCAGGTCGTCAATTCCGATACGGTCAAGGATCGTTTCCTTTTCCTCTTCAACGACATCTTCATCGTTGCCAAACCCATCCTCCAAGACCCAGACGCCTTCCTTGAGCTGACAAAGCCGAATCCATCGGACAGAAAATTTGTCGTGAAGAATGTCGTGCTCCTCCGCAATTTGCGGTTTAGCGGCGAACGTGAAGAGCCTCAGTCACGCAGTGCGCCGCGCAATGCTCTTACTCAATCCTTTGTTGAGCAATTTGCGAACGACGCCGATCAAGCCATCGTGTCTCTGTTTAACAGCTTAACACAGCCTGATGATCCCATGGCATTGGCACAGTTGTTGTTCCGTACGCCAGATATGGATCGCGCACAGCTCGGTGATTATCTGTCCAGGAGGACATCGCGTGTCGTTCTCAAACACTACCTCGATGTATTTGGGTTCACCGGTGTCAGGGTGGACAAAGCGTTGCGCATCTTCCTGCAGACCATCAGCGTCCCAACACGCGCTACCCAGGGAATCAGCCCCCTGGATATCCTGCTTGATTCCTTTGCTAGTCGGTGGTACGATGCCAACGGGAAGCAGGTTGCCTATGACAAGGACTTGGCTTACAGATTCTCGAGAGCAATCGTACAACTCAATGAAGTATTACACGGCGGTTTATCTCAGGAACCTGGCCCAACTAGATACGTTGGGAGAAACGTCACTGCCAGAGACTTCTTGGACGTGTTCCGACGTCATGATCCTCGTGGTCTGCTGTCTGATGACACGCTTAGCGACGTTTATGAATCCATCTACCGTGAGCCACTCTCACAAGCGCGCCACCCATCTTCCAATGGGCCTACCGAGATCACTGTTAGCTTTAAGCGCGCACAGCCCTCACGTCTGACTTACAAAGTCCAGTCGGAACCGGTGGTGATCCGCATCCCACAACCCGACCCCAATTTCACGATCGAGTTATTCGGGCACAATCTCACCTTTGATCCACCTGTTCTCTCGTTCGCCAAGTCATCCGAGGCATCGTTCAGGGTGACGGGGACGTTGTTTGGTCTGACAACGATGTTGATGTTGCGTTCTGGATCGAACGCCCTGCTCTACACTGGTCTCCCACCGAGTTGGTCCATCTCTGTGGAGCGCGCTTTCATGCGGAATACTTTCCAAGTTGCGTTCATGAACCACAGCAATGCTCCGCGAAGATACATGTTCAGCTTCGCCGACCCACTTGTCCGCCACGAGTGGGCGACCTCGTTGAAGAGACTGACGGATGCGTCAACGAGTATCTCTTCCGCAGGACCGAATCCTTCACCATTCCAAGCAAAGTTCGCACGAGCTGTCAGCGATATCGTGTTCAGGGTATTGCAGGAGACGCTCATCGGTCCAGAGGCCCTGTCTACTCGACAGTCGCCGGAGAAGCTGGGTAGCGTACTCAAGCGTCTCAATTCTGCAAGCAACTCTCGTCACGATTCCCAGTTTTCATTGTCTTCTCGCGACATCACTGGTCCTTGTGATCTCGTTCGGTCGAAGTCGAGGAGTAAGGTGTATCACCATCACGGACCTGGGAAACTCGAGGCGGAGAGCAATCGTATCACTCCTCCCCATTCAAGAAGCAGTAGTGAGGATGGTGGGAACGGGAGCGACCCACGATCGCGAGCAGAGGAGCGGCTATGGTCCGGAAAAGATTTGGAAATGTTTTGCCAGCAAAACAGCTCGATCGCGCAAGTGGTTGAGCTGTTGCTGCCTGCAATCTCTAATCAGCCAATCCAATCCCGTTGATACTCTCATTCATTAGTAAGTCACCTTCGTGATTCGTTTCTGGTAGGGTGTTGACAATCCCTTGCAGGTCTCTCGTTATCGATTTCAGTCTGATCAATATCTATCACCGCGATCCCTTATTACTTACCTCAGCTCATTAGTATGTGTATTCATTCATCGTTCTGCTGTAAACTGTCTACGGACACTGCTATGTCCCCATCATCAACGCACCTGTTTTTTCTTCTTCATCTGGTTTCTTTCCAATGTCATGATGCATCATTTCTGGGCTTTGGATGTGTACGAGAATAAACGTGAAAACAATAAACTCAATTAGACGGCACGCCAAATCGGGACGTTGCGAAAGGCAACCACGAACACGACTCGTCCGGTCGAGGCTGTTCACCGTTCCTGCCTTGCCCTTGGCCTAAATGCCCCGTCTGGGCACGCCCACCACCCTTTGTTTCTCGACAAGTCCTGGCCCTTGACTCTGACCAGCCTAGTCGTCCATGGCGAGAACGTATGCCGACGTGAACGCTTCCCTGGGACGTTCCTGGTACGACTATGGTCAGTATTACACAGCACTCGACGTTGACGTCTACAGATCTAACCGGTGCTGACAGAGGCTTCCGACATCGAGTGGAGCTCGCCAGATCGTTATGAGGTTGTCGAACGCATAGGAGGAGGAAGGTATTCAGAGGTAAGAGCCGTCCTTGACGCGCCGAATATATGCAACGTTCTATCACGCCCCACGCAGGTCTTCAAAGGCATCGACATGGTCAACTCGGAGACCTGCATCATCAAACTCCTCAAGCCCGTCGCCCCGAAGAAGATCAAGCGTGAAGTCAAGATTCTCCGTAACCTGACGGGGGGGCCGAACATCGTCGCCTTGCGGGATGTCGTCCAAGACCTCCCTGCGCGGTACTACAGTCTCGTCATGGAGTTCGTAGAGAACGTGGAGTGGAAACTGCTGTTCTCTATGTTGAACGAGCTGGACGTCAAGTATTATACGTTTCAGCTACTCAAGGTGCGCCCAAGATCGTGTCATCAGTGAGGCCGCCAACCAGTTCACTAGGCACTGGACTTTGTGCACTCGAGAGGGATTATGCACCGAGACGTGAAGCCAGGGAACGTCATGATCGATCATCGACGACGAAAGGTGGGTTCCCCACCCAATGTGGCGTCATCGGCTCTCGGTTCAACCATCTAAACGTGTGTAGTTGAGATTGATCGACTGGGGACTAGCCGAGTTTTATCATCCTGGCACACCCTATCACATTCGCGTCGGATCTCGCTACTACAAGGCGCCTGAGCTACTCGTCGGGTACAAACAGTACGACTACAGCCTTGATATTTGGAGCGTGGGATGCATGCTCGCGTCGATGGTAAGCGTTGGTCTTACACCCACCCTGCGTGCCAAAGTGAACTCAGTCGCTTGGTTCCCTATGACAGATTTTCCGAAAAGAGCATTTCTTCTGCGGTGTCGACAACGACGACCAGTTACTCAAAATTCTGAGAGTTCTTGGTACCGATTCCTTTGATGCATGGCTGAGGACGTACGGCATACCCTTTGAAACTGATCTCGACAGTCTCCTGCAAGTGTCAGTACACATGCTCTCCTCCCCTGTTATTTTTCCCAAGTCGACATGTCCCTCAGATATCCCAAACAACCCTGGTCGCGTTACATTAATACCGACAACCACAACCTGGTCACCGCCGAGGCATTGGACCTCCTAGATAAATTTCTTCGTTACGATCATCAGAAACGGCTAACAGCGCGGGAAGCCCAAGGCCACTCCTATTTCAGTAGGGACCATCCATATCCGCGTCCTCCAACAAGTGTTCACATCTCATTTCCACAGATCTGGTCAGACTCGAGGCAGCCTCCCACAAGGAAGATTCTGCAGACTATATCAGCGATTCCGGTTTTTGTTCCATGTAAAAAATGACTTGGCCCCTTTTAATTTCGCCCGGGTGCGCAGGGCTGACGGATAACATGTACACTTTTGCAGTAGTTTTTCTTTGGACAATTCTGTAGAAGGTACGATCGCGGCGATGTAGCGTTATGCATACCGTACATTCAATCACATCAAACTTGTTGGTGCGCGAATTAAGTCTGGCAAGGACCGAAGTTGATGGATCGATAGCCAACGTGTCGGTGCCGTGTAATCATCCGGTAAAATGTAAAACGAGGCCATGTACGTAGGCAAACACGCAGCCGCTGGCCATGTTTTCTGGCGCGTGTTGATCATGCCATGGCAGGGTGTTCGGCCTGCCAGTCCAAGATATAACACACCCTGCCCAGCCGTCCCTGAGACCTGAGACCCCATTTCCCCTCGGCTTCGACTTATCGACCACCGCCGTTCTCCAGAAACCAACTGCTCTAACCCATGGAAGCAGGCTTCCAGTATCGTTCGCGCGCGATGAGCACACCTCCCTTTGATTATTATTACACCCCCTGTACTCGTCCAAAGACGAGCGATTCGAGCACTTCGCCGTATTCCATCTCTCGACTGCGCTTCCCTTCGCGGCCTGACGTGACGTGCCGCTGCGAAACCATAACGCCCAACCCTCCACGTTGGAAACGTGAGACTCAGAACTCATCGTGGGTCCGAGAAGACGCTTTCAAGCCCGTGCATCAGCGGACTATCGAAGAGTGGGTCGATGAACAGATCCACTTGACTGACCGCTCCAACTACGAGCGAAGACCGCAACCGATGGAGAAAGAGGAGCTACGGCAGCGGATGTGGGATGAACTGGTTTACGAGTATGAAGCAGAAGCACACAAGTGGATGAACCATGAAACGGAGATGCGGAGAAGAACGCAGGAACGGGAGCGCGAAGAAGCACGGCGAAGGATCGTCCAAGAAGACATTAAGAGGATCCAGGTTCGGGTACGGCAGAGACGGGATAGCGAGAGACAGGTGATTGCGGAAGAGCGGAGGAAGAGTGCGGAGAGAGCAAAGGAGAAAGCGCGGAGGGATCAAGCCCGAGCGGAACGGGCGATGCTAGAAGCCTGGAACTCGTACGAATCACGGTGGGCCGCCATTTCCGCATCGTCCGAGCCGCTCGGCTTTCGTGATATCCCTTGGCCACTTCTGGTCAGTCCCATGCGGGTAGAAGACCTTGCGCCCGAACACATCACCAACTTCTTGTTGCATCCCGTGCATTCGTCCAACCATTCGCGGCGAGAACGGATTCGTACTGCTTTGCTCCGCTGGCATCCAGATCGGTTCCGTCGCATCCTTAACAGAGTTGTCGACTCGGAGAGAAGCGTGGTTGAGGAGGGCGTGGGCGCAATTGCCAGGTGTCTGAACGAGCTCTTGGCAAAGGAGGGAAAGGCACTTCAGCAGGTGGGTCTTCAAACGGAAACCAGCTAAATTATTACTCAATCAGTTCCAGGGTAGATGAGAGGTGCCGAGGTCCACTTGACACCAACATCTTCATGTACCATATTTTTGCCTGACTGGTCGCAGAGCTCGCAGAGCAACCAGTTTCTCTGGCGGCGCCAAGAAACTCTGTCGATAAGGATTAATCACGAGGCCGAACGAGCACTCACTGGCACTGCTAGTGTACTGTACTATGATACCTGTAACGCATGTCACGATGCTTACGATGTAAATGAAATGTAGATTACACATTCACTCATTCGCCGTAGCAAATCTGAGGCGCCTGCCTGTAACTTCTGCTCGCGGGGGAGGTTCGCATATGCCATGTGACTGAGGAGGACAGGGATTGCCTCCTTCAACCAGGCCACCAGCGATCGGGGGCTTGTGGTCATGGTGACGATTTCCCGGGCCAAGGATTCGGGGGTACGGACTCCAGTTGGCAGCTAAGCTCAAACTCGCCGCTTCAGGATCGGCCAGATCTGGAGTTGTTCAAATCGACTCTTGTCATAAGGGGGATGGGGGTACAACCAAGCCAGGTCAATTTCTGGTCAGCGCTTTCTCTGAAAAGTGGGAGCTCGGCGTTGAGGGCACGGAGCCAAAAGTCGTGAAGTTGTCGTCCTGATCAACCCGGGCCGCCGCGGTGGGCTTTGTCACGGTAATGCAGTCATTGCCAAAATATATGCTGATCGCTGTCACCCAAGCAAGCAACGACCGCCAGGCGACGATGGCTTGGGGTGTTGCCCACGGTGAAATCTTGCTGTTCTGCGCAGGCTCTAATTTTATTTTCTCAAGAGTAAACAGCCTTTCAGCCGATGCACCCGGGCCAGCGCGGCAGCAGTCATGTTGCGTGATGATGTTCATGTCCGGTATTCTCCATGCCTCTTGTCTCAGAGCCGTAGAACTTTCCGATATGGGGCTGGGACGATGCATCCTAGCACTCCCTGATTTAAATAAATTGCGCTACTGAAACTAATATCGGGAAACGGACCAACGGATGTTGGTTCGCTGTCACTGGCAACTGCGGGGTTCATGACGACAAACTGACGTACCCGAGAGGCCAATACCGCACAATGCTCGTCCTCCTGAGAGCTCCCGAGTGTGGCGTCCTTCGAGTGATGGTACCGCAGCCGCCGAACGTCGATGGTTGGGTTGATGAAATCGGCCTTGGCAAGGCCCACTGGCAGACCGCGTGCCAAGCGTCTCCTCGCGCACCAACGTGTCCAGCGCGCACGACAATCCAGACGAGTTCGAGGAGACGTCACAAGTTGCGTTGTAGATGTATGACCCCCGTCGGATGATGCAGGAGGCCGAGGACGACAACGATCAACCGGGTGAGCGTGCAATTCATAATTTATAGCCTAAATACTGTCCGATCACCTCGGAGTAGATCCAGAACCACTAGGCCACTTACAAACAGACCCGCAGTCATGGAAGAATTGTCCATAAGTAACCGACAACAAGCAATTAGACTCGTATACTGTATATTAGTAACTGTCAGCAGCGTCACTACTGCTGAGGTAATGAACTGACTAAGACCAGCGAACACGGTCAGAGCCTCGGCATGAATTTTGAGTGTATCCTGCTTGTTCCCCGACCATCATGTTCCGCCAATTTGCGCGTATCCCACTCCGCAGATGCTTGCATTCACAAGCAGGCTCCATTGTACGACCATCTGCACGATATACCCGCTCAGTTTACGCGCTCGGTGCGTCAGTAACTGTCGCAGCATACTTGGCTTGGTCATGGAGTTCCAATAGTCGGCGCATATCATTAGACTCGGAAGCCGTCTCTGGTGTGTTTGTTTCTCGTCGGTGGGGATGTCAAAGTTGACGGTTCGTGTGCGCTTAGCACCCAAAAAGCAGCCTACATTACCAACGCACGCGTCTGCTCCGAGGCCTTCCGATGTACCAATGCCTTCGGCGCCTCGAATCGACGCGCCAGAACCGGCGACGATATCTCCCGTGGGTGAAGAATCTTCTCGGGCGCCATCAGAAACGCCAGTGGAAGGCGAGGAAGCTCAAGGAGAGTCATCCGGTGGTGCTTTCAATCCGGAGACAGGGGAAATTAACTGGGACTGCCCATGTCTCGGCGGAATGGCATATGGACCCTGCGGTCAGCAGTTCCGAGAGGCGTTCTCGTGTTTCGTGTATTCCGAGGCAGACCCAAAGGGCATCGACTGTGTGGAAAAGTTTAAGGCTATGCAGGACTGTTTCCGCGAGCACCCCGATGTTTATGGCGATGGTACGTGACTCTACCCTTGGGAATATGCCACTATGTCATTTCCGCTGTAGAAATCATGGACGACGATGAGGAGGAACCTCCTACCGGATCTTTGACCGCCGAAAAAACGGAAGGTAACCTTCATTTGTCGGACAGCATTCCGCCGGAGAAGACAGAGCAGCTATCAAGTTCCGCATCATCCTAGGATTATGGACATTATAGACGCAGCATATAGCGGACCAAGAACTGATTTATTGCATGCATAATCACTACTCAGTGCTGAAATACATCATACAAAAGGGAGTAAACATCGATATTGTTATACAAAAATTTAGCGGGTGAGAAATCAGTTTTGGAATCGCTTCTCGATGACCTGGTCGTTCAGCTTGTACCCATTGGCTGCAAATAATTTTGAACGCAAGAATGGCGATGTGTCATAAATGTCGTGCTCCTTGGTCTGCAACAGGTGATGTGAGTCATTGTGGTGCATACTGAAGCTGTCTCTTACCCTTTCTTCGAGCTCGTCAACTTTGATAGTTATCAAATCAGGTTGCTCATGCCTCTGGAGTTGGTAGAATCGTGCTTTCTCCTTGACGAGTTGGCCAAGAATGAAGGCGAGCAGTTCCTCGTAATCCCGAGCTTGTGTGACATACTTTCGGAAGCTCTGAGCACTAATAGTCAGTTCCTCGCATGCAGCACGTCACAACACACCTACCCTCTCGAGTGTCTTTTTAATAGTGAGTTTCTGTGCACTGACAAAGCTGCCAACAGCGACAGAAATAGCCAAGTCGATGTCGTCGGCACGAACATATTCTCTGAGACACATCTTGGCACTGGCCTCTGCCATTCGAATCATGCTCTCCAGGTGACGTATGGTGATAGGGTATGAACCTGTGGCTAGAGACTCCCGTCGGAGATCAACAAAGAGACGCGAAAGCTTTTCCTGGTCCATGTCATACAATTGGGGTCGGACTCTCTCTCGAGCGTACATGATATACTTCCGGAGAACGTCCTGGGGTATAAGCTAACGGATAGTCAGGTTCAGTTTCCCTTCAAGCATGGTGTGACATACATCGGCATCGAGGGTAGTGCCAACGTCCATCTCTTCCTCGGGGGTAAACTTGGGGTGGCTACGCAGATGGCTGCCCACCACAAACCGTGCAAGGAGTTCATCTTGCACTGGATCTACGGTATCTTTTACGACGCAGAGCACATCAAACCGTGAGAGAATGGGCTCCGTCAATTCAACATTCTGTTGGAATGGTATCGTAGGGTTGTATCGTCCGCGAATAGGGTTAGCTGCAGCGATGACTGCACATCGGGCACGGAGTGTTGTCACAATGCCAGCTTTCGATATGGAAATGGACTGTTGTTCCATGGCTTCGTGAATAGAGGTTCGATCCGCATCGTTCATCTTATCGAACTCGTCGATAAGGCATGTTCCTTTGTCGGCCAGGACGAGCGCTCCACCTTCGAGGGTCCACTCACGGGTGACAGGGTCTTTGCGAACACTGGCCGTCAAACCCACAGCTGATGCCCCCTGCCCGGTGGCGAAGACAGAGCGATGCGCAGTTTTCTCCGCGTATTTCAAGAACTGAGACTTTGCTGTACCGGGGTCACCAAGGAGGAGGATGTTGATGTCACCTCGGATGGGATGTTTTCGCTTGACATCCTTCGGGACACCGCCAAAAAGGGATAGGGCAATGGCGGTCTTGATATCTTCATGGCCATATATTGACGGGGCAATAGATTTGATGATCCGTTTGCGTATTCGCTCATCCCGAGCGAGGGCTCGAATTTCCTTTTCGTCCTCTTCAGTAAGCCTGAACGCAGCAAATAGGTCCTCCTTTTTATTGATGTGGTTTGCTTCGATGATGGTGGAGAAGACAGGAAAGCCATTCTTAGAGTTGAGAGATGCATCGAAGTTGTTCCGGTATATTCCAGTCACTTCCTGTCTCTGGGAGTGAGACTCACTCATAGTTGAGAACCAATATATATACACACAATTTCTTCCCCTGGTTTCGCTTGGTCAATCAGATCCCACAGGAGAATGACCTCACGATGCCTTGGGAGACGTCCAGGTGGAACAGATCCTGGAGATTCTTGCAAGGTCATTTTCTGATAGTTGCGATACACCGTCTGGGGAGAGCAGTTAACGCGAGAAACAACAACAACCACTCGACTCACTTGCTCAGAGTTGACCGGGAAAGGTCCTTTACTCTCGCAGTTAGGGCAGTAGCTGATCTTCACTTCCTTGGTTGCATCTTGGTAAAACGGACCCAAAACCGCACCACACTTTCGACAGTCGAATTTCACATATTTCAATTGAGGGAAGACGCCAGTCCGACGAGTCACAACGCCGGATACTCGAACGAGATTGTTTAAGTTGGAGCGGCGGAGGTCGCGAAGGGATGAACTAAGTGGAAGATCGGCGATGCGAACATGAACCTCGGAATGAATGCGTTCATAGGATGGATAGTAAACAAGAATTGCATTCAGTGCCACTTCATCGAAAATCGTCAGCATTGCGGCCGGAGAGTTAGTGAGGAAGTAGGCAAGGATGGGCTTTGAAACTGCAAGATGAAGATATGACACTTCAAGTGATTCAGCATTCGCTGGAAGAGGGTGTCAGCATACAGCAAACTTATTACACGTTCACCTACTCTCTCCAAGGTTACGAATGCGTTGCCCATATACTGAACTTCCATTCTCGTCGACATACGTCATCAAAAATTGGCGGAAATGTTTGACGATTGAACGGCGAACCCGATCGTTAGCTATCCACTCAACAATTGACTTCGCCTTGATATCGCTCAGTTGTTCCAGGGGGATTTCCTGTAAAAGAAGTCATCAGAAAAAGCGACCGTTGTATAAAACATACTAACATCATCTAGGCCATCCATATCATCCAAGTCCCGACGTTCATCATATTGACGACGAGTACGTCGCTTCATCCGAGCTACGCCGAGACCCCCATCCAAGGCATCCTCATCATCCATGTCGTCGCTCTCCAGAAATCGAGGGGCACGACTTCTAACCGCAGCGCGACCTCCCGCTCTACCGCTGCGTTCCAACCGATCTCTTCGATCCATTTTCGCCTCCGCAGCCCTACGGGCAGCGCCAGACAAATCTTCAAACTCGCCTTCGTCATCGATATCACGGTCGGAGTAATGATCAAGAAGTTCATTAGCAGCATAGTCTCTTTCGTGGATCGATGAAAGGTAAGCGGGAGGGCCATGATATCCGCGTGGACTTACTCCTCCATGTCATCTGCGAAAAGATCTTCGCCCTCGCCATCTTCCTCGCCATCTTCAAGATCCCTCACTGCCTCGCGTTCGTCTAGGCTATCGTCGGTGTCCGAGAATGGAGCTGGAGGGGACGAAGGGGGTAATGAGGACGAGGACTCGCGCCTCTGAGGTGTGGGATGGGGAACAGGAGAACTGCTGGGTATTCCGGGGGACCTTGCACGCTTGTTACGTCTGGGTGTTTGAGACTGTGATGGATTTAAGAACCGTTTGGGTGAAGGACCGACATCTTACTTACCATGATGGTGGCCAAAAGACGAGAAACGAATAACGCGTCGCGACGCGCCTTGCGTCTGAGTTTGAAAGCGTGTGATAATAATTTTTAATTTTGTCAAAAAATAATCCGCAAATTGTAAGTTGAGCATGTCAAGCGTTGACTGGCAGACGGCGGTGGGGCAGGAGGAAGAGTATCTGCGCAAGGTGCATCCAACCGCGGACGACATCCCGGGATGCATGTCTCTTCTGGACGGATTTCTCCTTTGCCATGGCGCGTGTCTAGCTATCTCATCTCTCTTCCATCTCATATGTCTCGCGCAGTCGTCGGCTCTCAGGTGAAATCTCTCTATAGACATGGACGGATGTCAGAATGTCGTGACAAGATGGAGGACTTCAAGTTTTGCATGAGTCTCAAGTCGGTGGAGCCAGAAGCCAAGAGGGATGCCTGGATCCGTCGACGTGCCGAATGGTGGGCCAACAGACGGCTTGGAAAGAGCAGCGAAAACGTTTGGGACGTCAGGAAGTACGCCGCTGACAACTCTTTTACTAATATCACTGATCACGCCGCACAACAATCAGGGAACCCCCGTCAAATTGGCCACCCACCCTTTCTGACGATGCTGCGCAATCCTCGGGCACAATTGCTTAGCCCGGACATAAACGGGCGAGCTCGTGTCGACGGGAGAACCATGATGCTTTCTGATGCACCGCTGTATCCGTCGGAACGTCGACAACTTCCCGATCGAATGACTGATGAGCGCATTCATGTTACTCCAATGCCTGATCGTTCATGAGTTACCCTATCAACCTGATCCATTTGTGACGCATAGCCATGGACTCTAATCGATGAGCGCTGAGTTGCGATATTCTTTGAGACCACTGGCCACCACTTTGCCTCACCTGACCATCATGTTCTCGCCGTTGTCGTTCACCACTCAACCCTGGAAAGGACTCTATCTTGGATATGGGCTTTGCACGACCTTGCTGCAAATACCCCTATGGACCTTACGTTACATGTTGCCTTCCGTGCGCCCATTTCCCTCCTGGTCACTGGGTCATACTATTGCGGTACAACTGAGCGGACGTGTCGCACACATCTCTTCTGTGTAAGCTCCAGTGTGATTGACAACTTCGCCAAACCTAACATACTTGATTTTCAAAACGGGTAGAACAGGGGGTATTGTGGGTCTGCCAACCCATCGTGCCATTTTACCTGCAGATGATGCGGAAGCTATCTGGATTGATGGTACTCCTCACCTCGTGACCGCGGAGCTAGAGATATGGGCGTTTGTGTCTAAAGTTCAGCCGGAACGCATTCCAGGTTACTGGTATGGCAGGAAAGGTGACCACCCAATGCCCGCGACACCAATCCCCTCTGGGCAGAGGGTATTCTATTTCCTTCACGGAGGCGGGTATATCCAATTGTCCGCCCACCCGCACGACGTGACATCGAACATTACACGTGCTCTCGTAGAGCTGGATGATTCCACACCCCATGCTCTCGCGTTGGAATATCGCCTGTCCACTACTGCCCCGCTGCCTGACCAAAATCCTTTCCCGGCCGCTCTCCTTGACGCACTCGCCGGATACAGCTATCTGGTGAATGTAATAGGCTATTCTCCCTCCAACATCATCTTGGTCGGTGACTCGGCCGGTGGGAATCTCGCCCACGCTTTGACGCGGTACCTTGTGGAGAACAAGAATACTCCTGATGTGTCCCTTCCGGCACCTCCAGGACACCTTATACTGCTCTCTCCTTGGGCGGATCTGACTACTTCGCACGACTGGCCGGGTTCTTCTACTACCTCCAACACTGCGGACTACTTGGGATTCCACGATACTGGACGCAGCCTGTATTCGAAACATGCATTCTTAGGACCATTTGGCCTCGGATTCGCCTCTTACAGTCCCTACATCTCCCCTGCTACATTGCTCCCCTCTGACACCCAGGCACATTTCGGAGGTTTTCCGCGCACGTTCCTCGCCACAGGTACGGCAGAGAGACTGTACGATGGAGCCCGAACCTTGAGAAAGAAGATGGCAGCCGAAATGGGAGAGGGACTGGGAGAAGGTCAGGTCGCCTATTTTGAAGGGAAAGATGCGGTGCACGACTTTCTCGTGTTCAGATGGCATCCCTGTCGTCCCGCTGCACTTGAAGCCATACAGCAGTGGCTCGCTGCAGCCTAGCATCGACAACACTTACATGACCTCGTACGGTTCTTAACAGTAGTCTTATCGACCCCTTTAGTCTCCCAAAATCAGACTTAAAACCCGAGACCAAAAAACAGTCGTTCTAATCACACGAAGCGACCCCTTGCATACATGTATGCATGTGCGTAAATTGACCACTTTATTTATATTTTATTTCGAGTCTGTGTATCACACTGTCATCGTGAATAACTTGGATCCAAGATTGGCTTCTAGATTCCGGTTGATAATTGACTCTACGATACATATGTGCATGCATTGGTTCTGCGATCGACAGCGACTTCCAATAAAATATCTAGCGCCTCATGGAGCGGAACTTGCAGGCACTATCATTTCCTGTCTCAATTCCCAACATACCAGCCGATCGGCCGCCCCTAGGAATCGACCACACACGTATTCTCACCCAAGTTTGAATCGACAGCAATTACATATATTTGGCATCGTTTTTAAAAAACGGGATCGATGTCACATATAAACTAGTAAAGAGAACACAACGCGTATGTAGAAGCGGTATCTAGGGTGATCACCATCATCCCAACTGATGGAGTTTACCCTTACAAGTTACACTGTGAAGGAAGAAAAATTAAATAGTAACAGTGTGGCAACAGTGGCTTGAGAAATCAAGTACATCAGCTACAGTGAGGAAGGCGGGAAAGAAACGAGGAGAACAAGCGAAACTGGCACATCTGCCCTACTTGTCTTGTGATGAAGTGTGCGAGCATTTCTCGCCTTGTGCTTCCTCGGCGTCGAGCAACCCTCCTGCTCTCCAGTCATCAAGGTAGAAATACACTGCTGGAAGACCAACCAGGCAACCACCGATGATGTTTCCAATGTACGCTGCAATCAAAGATCTGAAATAGGCCAGATTGGTTTCAGTTTCACCCATCGGGATATATAACCTACTTTTTGATGTAGTAATCGGCGGTGAGCTTGGAAAATAGCGTGGATATCAACTCAACGCCAGTAAAGTGATGCCAAGAAATACTCACGTCTGCGTGAAGCATGATGCTTAACGGCAATGAGAACATGTTGGCAACGACTATGGGAATCTTCAGCCAGAGAGAAAACCCTGAGTAAAGCGGACTTACCGTGGTCGAAGCCACATGCAACGAACGCCTGGTTAAGTATTCGTAATCAGAATACAACTTCTCACACATCTCGACTCACCCAGATCGGGAACCAGGCGGAAACGATCTTCGAGAGTGTATCATTGGCTGCCGTAGATTGCTTCCAAAAAATTGAATGATGGGAAGCTGGATATGTTTGCGGGCGCTTACCCAGATTGCCACACAAACCAACCAGTTGCAACCAATACCTCTAAGGAATATTTGATACCAGGCGGGGGCAACGGCTTTCGCGCTGCAGGAATGTCAGATTTGATCCTACCACAGGAGTGACAAGCGTACATGGCAAAATTCTGGATATAAGCGAGGTATGGCTGGTCGGTAACGAGACCATCATCTGTACGTGACTAAATGTTCAGTGAAGGTTAAGCGAAAGCAAATGGTTGACCAACATTTCGCAAGAATGGCCGCAAAGAACAAGCTTCCGACCAGGTTTCCGAAAGTGACTACACAGAAGATCGTTAGACACTGCATTACATTCACCCGGGAAAGATACATACCTATGATCCAGTTGACTGGAACACCCCACCATGGAATTGCACCTTTGATGGCAGCCATAGGGAAGATCTATGACAACTGAGGACTTATGCCCCTCGATGATATCAAGTAGCTTACCATGAGATTACTCGTCAGCAGATCAAGTGATTGCAGTACAATCCTATAAAGTGCGAGGTGAGTACAGATCTGACGCTTCCGCAGCACTTGACTACATTACGAGACCAACGGGGAACACAAATCCCCCAATAACTTTCACGAGCCCGGGGTTGTTGGTGGCGATACCCCCAGAACCACCCGAGATGATGACATCCAACAGACCACCGAACGACAACATGACGCCAGCCAACACCTGAAACACGTGGATCAACACTGCCCACAAGATGGAGATCGCGAATAACATACAGCTTTGAAGAATGTTTTGTCCCAACGAGTGTTGTGTTTCGTCACGGCCATCTCGATGAGGGCGGCAGCGGTCTGCGCTGGCTTGAGAGTTGAAGGGACGTTGGCCATCGTGAGGGTTACAGGTAGCTGTAGCGTCTACTTAATACAGGGAGGATAAGTCGGCTGGAGAAACATGATTCTGCACCCATAGTATCTTTATAGGATTCTGGGCACGGTTACGAAACCAGGTTCGCTTGCATGCCATTGGCGTGCACGCTCGGGGACCAAATATGAGACCTATTTCACAGAATCACAGATTGGGATGTCACGCTTTGCGGTCGGACCCAAACGAAAGCACGAAGGTTCCGGGCATGTCGGCTGACACACTTTCCGAATCACCTGGGTGCCTTTGAGGAGGTCCTATAGGAGTGAGTCCAATAGGGCCAGTAGCATCTAGCTCCCATGAACACTGGGAACACTGAGAATGTGGCTTGATTTGCCCGCGGTTCACGGTGTATCGACATCGATGACGGACCACCATTGGACTGTCACATCGCTAAATGGGACCCTAGCATGTAGTAGTAGAAGCGCACCACACCAGATGCCGGCCGCCCAGCGTTTTGAGAGGCTTTCCGACGTCTGTTGATTCTTGTTAGCAACAAATGAGGGCGACGGTTTAACGATACATCGGCAAATGGAAAGGTGATAGTGAGAACCCGTGATTTCAAACAAGGTGTTCTAGGGTGTGAGACCGTCTAGATGGCCTATCAGCTAGCCTGCTTACACATGTCAGACCGCTAGAAGCCTAAGCTCGAGCGCTTGGAGCTTTGATGGGAAAGCCTTACTAGTAGGCTCGAGATAGCTCTGTTGCGCTGTTCCAAGCACGATATCTGCGACTATCACTCTATCACACAACGTAAGTGTTCCGCTTAAAAGACTTCCAAGCTATTAGAGTGTATTAGCCCAGCGTTCAGGGTCTCGGCGTCACAGTTGATTCCGTATATTCCGTTTCCACGATACGCCCTGGTGACCTGAACGGGCTGCCAAGCACTTACGGATACAATAAAACTGAGTGTTTCTAAAGATATATGGACTCCTGTCCATGTTCGTTTCAAGTGGACACATCCTCCATCAGTACTGTACCGCGTAAGTACTGCGGCGTCTAGATAGGAATACATCCGTTGTTCATTTCTCTTTTGCGGCTCTCCAAATTGGGGTGATAGCCTGTGCTACCGTGTTGGCAGCGACTTCCAGGTAACCACGCTCTACTTCGTCCGTCACCACTGCCCATATTTTGCGGGCGCGCCACCTATCAGGGTGAAATCTCCGATGACTCTTCTCAACGAACTCCTTGTAATCCTGGAGCCGCATATGAGACTTGACGGTGGCAAAGAATGCCTCCACGGCCGACCAGTCGACATCTTCAACTGTCAGGCGTGACGGTGCATGCAGCACAGGCCACGGGATATCGTGAAATGTAATACATTGCCCTGACGTAAACCTGGCCGCGTCGAACTCATCAGAGAGCATCCGATAGCGTTCCAGGGCCCTGTGAGTCGTCCAGGGCCCGGACTCCCACCGCTGTCTTTGTCGTCGTTGACGGACTTCGCGTTGCCGAAGTTCTTCTTCTCGTGCGAGCCTCTCCGCCTCCTGCTGCGCAAGCCGTTTTTCTCGTTCGGCAGCCTCACGCTGTTGGCTCAGGCGTTCCTCCTCTTCTTTCCGTTGTCGCTCAGCCTTGGCAAGTCGTTCATGTTCTTCAGCACGCTCACGAGCCTCCCTTTGCTTGCGTTGTGCTTCCCATATCGGCCGGTCCTTCTCAAGTTCGCGAAGCTTGCGAATGGACTCGGCAATTCCAGCCTCATGTGAGTCCTCGGCCTCCAATGGCGTTTCTTCCGGACCGTTCTTTCCTTGAGAATGTGTTTCCGTGGTGCTGGCTTTCGTTTCATCTTCCTCCACCTCAAACACCGATTCTATAATTGTGTCAACATACATCCAAAAGTACCGAACATAGAGATAGACCTGGAGGTATGGAAGTAGAATGCAACGGTTCGGCACACCTCTTTTGTTTGTTTTGTCGCTTGAGGTCCGCATACTGGCGTAATCTGTTTAACTTCTTCTCGCGTCGGGAATGGCTCTGACTCATGCTTTTGCGGGTCTTTGGAAGAGTTCGAGCTCGTTTATTTCCACGCGGGGACCGATCGCAAAACATTCGATCGCATTCTTCATCAGACTCTGGGAATGAGTCACCTAGAACCCGTGTAAGAAAGCGCGAGCAGGGTCCAGTAGCACAGACTAACTGGTTCGTTTCAAGTTTTCTTCGGTCGGCCATGTGGTACTTTGAGAGGGGAGAGTGTCTTCGCTGTCAACTCGCATAGAGAAACTGCCATCTGCAGGGACTGTAGTGTCTTGGACTTGCTTTTCATGGGCCATCCTAAGTTTTGCCCACCTGTCAAGCCGTGCCTTCTTGATTTTTTCTCGGCTAGTGGGATTGGGTCTTCGACCAGACTTTGATTTTTGCGAGAAGGATTCATCTATGATCATTTCTTCGACTTCATCCTCGTCCTCGTCTGAATCGAAGGCAGCTCCATTCAGTTCATCTGGTGGACGAGACCGAGCTTTCTTCTGTGTAGCCGACTCGCTCGTCTCTGGAGATGGCCACCGCAACCGTTTTCCCGAAGAGGGATCTGCGGTCTCGACGTCTTGGTTTGGCAATTCAACCCAAGTGACAGTGGAGCATTTGGGCCAGGATTGCACAATGCAATGGTATTTGGGATCGAGTTTGTATATCTCCCATTGTTCCTGGTAGCATTGGACTTTTTCACTGGAAAATTCGGTAGGTGAGTGCCGTGTTGGTTGGATCGTCCGATGTTCTGCCCTGCTCACCCACATATGTCAATGACGCGTGGCCAAATCCCTTCGTCTTGTACACCCTCTTCGAGATGCGCACGCGGCACGAACCGCCAAAAACTCGCACCTTTCGGCGTGGTCTCGATAACGACGCGTTTAGGAGGCGTGAGGTTCCCCGAGTTGTTGAGCTTTTGAACGCAGGGTTCCTCTGCGAGCGCGGTCTTGGGATCAAAAGAAGCAAACGATAATTTCGAGTCGGGGAAGCGTAGGAGACGAGAGGGCTGGGATGTATCGAGTAGGCCAGGTTGTGTACCGCGCAGTACGCGCAGGTGTGCACGTTGAGACGAATGAGGTTCATCTGACGCCGGCGCAGAGTAGATCATGTCAGAACCTTGGTGTTCTGGAGGTTACTGCCATATATCTCAAAGCCCACACTCGGCTCGCCTAAACACGCGCCGCACGAACAAAAAGCCCAAGAGACACGTGGTAGTATAACACTAACAATAGCAGCTACGTTACGTAATGGTTTTTCAGCACTTGAAGTAGTGGTATTAGAGGTTGGGTGCCAACACAAGTCACACAACATTCAAGGTCAGCCTAGCGGGTTTGAGACTACCGGAGTCATGAACATCCTTGCCTTTCTCGAAGGTCGTGCCGGCGAAAACTTGATCCTTACGAGACTCGCGACCTCAGTGCGGAACGGCATCTCAACTACGAACCCTTCGGGGCAACCTGTGACACAGGGGGGCCAATAGCAATGAGACACGAGAAATCTAAAACCACCGTAGTACTGATGCATCTGCGAGATTGACGAGCCCTTTTATGGTGCTACTATTGCTACTTGTGACCCAAGTTGTAACGTACCCGAGTCTCAATCGATCACCGAAATTTGCCCAAACAAGCGGTATACTAGGGTAAGCAAACAAGTATAGGAGCAAAGACAGCTCGATGACAAGTTGGCAAGAGTTGAACGTTCGTGACTTGGGCAGAGATTCTGGAAAGCTGTGCGTATGCAAGGTTTCATCAAGAGTGAGCGCTTGAGCACTGAGTCACTTGTGGAGATAAAACCAAGCTGGTAGTTGCCTGGTCAATCGCTCAGTGCTAAGTGGTAGCTCGACCTTGGTGGTCAGACTTGGATTTGCAAGGCTAAGTACAGTATTGCCATTTTTGCCAAAGTGACTCGCACGATGTCACGCATACGTCCCAGGAATATGAATCATGATCGTTTGAACGACTAGTATTTAGTGTGAAAGTCTAGGCTCTTCTGAGTCTCTCCTGTGCTACACATCGACTCTGTCAAGTCCATGAATTTTTTCATAATAGCTCGTTCTCATTTCTTCCCAGACTATAACTCATGACCACCCTAAGAAGCTTTCAGTCGGAAATCGAGGAAATTCACGCTCACGAACTTACGAGGCAGCGCGCGCAGGGCGTCCGTGTGTTACCCTCGTATGATGGGCAACGGCGTGAGTCTCGCGCGCCTGGCGCATCGGAGAGGGGTGGTACCACTCTATATGAGCAGTCCGACTTGCATTCATCCGAGCAGGATGAGCGAATTCTAGTGAGTCACTGCTCACTCGTCACACATGAGCACCTGGACATCCTTGTCTCTTTAGGGACTGCTCGCTGCACACAACAATGAGCAGGCGCGAAATTCGCTTGCGGCACTCTTGACCCGATTCCAGGGGGAGTATGTCTTTCGGATCGGTCACCGCCCACCCCTCGATCCACTCTTTAATGGGGAGCAGTTAGACAGTACCGCGGGCTGGACCGGTATTGGTCGAACGCAAGAAGAGATGGACAAGCTTGCCACTGGACTTTCCAAGGCCCAGGATGACATCGGAGGGAAAGTACGAGTCTTGTCACAGCTCTCACGCTGTCCCCGAATTCATTGTGAATACTTGGTTAGGCCTCAGTATTGCACCGAATCGGAGGATCACATCCACGGGTTGCTCTCCTGCTACGTCTACCGTCGCCGAGTGTCGCTATGACCCCTGAAGTTCGTTGCGCCGTGGTTGGGAACGTCGACTCGGGAAAGTCAACTACGCTTGGTGTACTAACTCGAGGTAGTTTCAATCCAAAGCATTTCACCCTTCTTTTTGAACCATATTGATAGGTACTCTCGACGATGGGAGGGGGAGAGCCCGAGTGACGCTGTTCCGACACAAACACGAGATAGAAACCGGTCGGACTTCTAGTGTTGGTATGGAAGTCAGTATTTTCTCAGGGTTAGGTTGGTCCCTTCTCATCAGCTCTGCATAGATTCTCGGATTCGCGGTGTCTGGTGTCCCGGTCTTTCCCACTGCAACAGGCCCTCATGACGTCGAAGGCGCTCGGCGCGATAAGCTGGGATGGGATGAAATCTCTGCCCGTTCAGCAAAGATTGTCTCGTTTAGTGGTATGTGGTTCTGTTGCTCATTCGTCATCTGGTTTTAGTTTGTCCCGCAGATTTGGCTGGCCACGAGCGATATTTGAAAACGACTCTTTATGGACTGACATCTGGTGCTCCGTCTTGTGTCATACTGGTGATTGGTGCAAATGCGGGTCTTATCGGGATGGCCAAGGAGCATCTGGCGATAACATTGGCGCTAAATGTCCCTGTCATTGTTTGCATCACAAAGGTGAGAAAACCTGTAGCACCACACTTACACTTGCATCGCGGTAATGCTAAAATCGTACGAGATTGACATGACTCCTCCTAATATCCTTGCTGAGACAACCAAACAAGTTGTGAAAATCCTGAGGAGCCCAGGATGCAGGTAAGTCCTTAGATTATCTTATGTTTCATACATCTTGAAATTTTACAGGAAAGCACCGGTGTTCGTGAATTCGACAGAGGTGGCGGTAGAACTAACGAGCACCTTTGCACGTCGCAAGTCAGTGCTAGTGTATTGCACCTGCGTTCGCTAACATACTTTTCAGATTGTGTCCCATCTTTAGAATCTCGAACGTTTCTGGGGAGGGTCTCGACTACGTCGGTTATGCATGCTCTTCGACGATTCTCGACTTAATCCTGTTATAGCTTCGCACGTTCCTGAACCTCTTGCCTCCTTCTGATACCAATCGTGAGATTTTTGCAATTGATCAACCTCTAGAGGTGATTTTGTTTGGTCCGTCTGCTACACTTGGTTGACTCGTTATAGTACTCCGTGACCGAAGTGTGGTCTGTGCCCTATGTCGGCACAGTGGTTAATGGTATTTTGAACAGCGGCAGGTTGAAGACAGGTGACTCGATCTTGTTCGGACCTGACTCCAACGGCAACTTTCAGCAAACTGTTATTCGTAGCATGCAGAGAAAACGGTTTGTGGTCCTTATGCGAGTGTTTGTTGGGCCCTGACTTGATGTGGGATAGAGTGGACGTAGCTTCGGCCGATGCTGGTCAATGTGTGGCGTTGGCACTAAAGCGAGTTAAGCGTGCGGTAGTCAGGAAAGGGATGGTTATTGTACACAAATCCGACACTCCACCGAAAGGTACAGATCAACGTCGTTCTTCACAAGCTAGACCTGACTCCCTGAAGCTACCCTTCGGTTTGAAGGACAAGTGCTTGTTCTATAGTAAGCTCCAGCACGGTCGGCGTCGATGTGAAGCTGACAGCTATTCGCAGCCACAATACTACTATGCAACGAAACTACCAAGTGCGTGTCCCCGCGTTTCGTTCTAATGATCAGTCAACTGACTCTAATCTTTCAGGCCATGCTTCACTGTGGGGTGAATCAAGTGTGATTATGGTTGACCCGAAACAACTGACGCGATGACCTGCAGGCTGTACGACAGACCGTCCGGATTATATCCATGGATCACCCACAGGGAGTGCTACGCACGGGGGACCGTGCGACGGTACAATTTGAGTTCATATCACACTCGGAGTTTATCAAGGTTGGGATGAAACTATTATTTAGGGAAGGAAAGACAAAGGTTGGTGAAAGACCTGAAATGTTTCTTTACTTACAGGCTATCACAGGGCCTTGGCGTAGTCACTCGACTACTGTGATGTGTTGGGTGTATAGTGACGTCACTTACTTATTTAGTTGGAATGTTAGCAGTGTATTTATTTATTTGTTAGCTCTGATGTCTTCACCGACGTACCAGCCGCTCCCTTCCGACGAGACCACTCCACCCGCAGCTGTTCAACAGACCGCTCGTTCGTCTGCCCGCAAATATCTTCTTATTCCTATCCTCGCTGTCATAGCCTTTACTGCGTATAAAGTCTACCAGCATTATTCCATTTATCCCTCGTCACCAGACAACCAAGCCACTGATCAGCCAGGGGCCCCGCCCGATTCATCACTGTTGCTATCCTCGCCTGCGTCGACTGCGGTACCAACACCCTCCACGGAGATGCAAGGCAAATACAGCGTTGGCTAGTAAGCATCCAGGTCCTGTCTTGCCCGCCTCACTTGTGCTCACTCACGCGACCAGCTTTGTTAATTGGTAGGTCTCTCTAGTCGTCTAATACCTCGTACTCATCGCCCGCAGGGGCATCTATGGGCGCAAGTTCCCGCCTTCCCTGATCCCTGTGCATGACTTGACGTACGTTTCGATCCCGTCAGCTCTGTTACAATGCTCACATATCACAGACATATCCTTTACGCTTTTGCCAACGTGAGAGCCGACACCGGTGAGGTGTTTTTGTCCGACGTTTGGGCGGACAAGGACATCCACTATCCGGGCGACTCCTGGAATGACGTCGGGAGCAATCTTTATGGCAACCTCAAAGCCATCTATAAACTCAAGCAGCAGAACAGACATCTTAAGGTTCTCCTCTCCATCGGAGGTTGGACTTACTCTCCCTCTTTCCACCCTATCGTCATCAACCCCCAGGCACGCTATAATTTTATACAGTCTGCTGTTAGACTGTTGGAGGATTACGGTCTAGACGGCCTCGATGTTGATTACGAATACCCGTCTAATCACGAACAAGCAGCCGGTTATCGCGACCTTTTGAAGGAGCTCCGGTTTGCCCTAGATCAACATGCCTATAGCAAGCGCATCCACCACAGGTTCTTACTGACTGTGAGTGCGAACTTACCAAAGGAATACCTCTGGTTGACAGACTTTAGATCGCTGCACCCTGTGGACCAGACAATTACAGGAAATTGGATATTCGTGGGATGGATCCCTATCTCGACTTTTGGAATCTGATGGCGTACGACTTTTGTAAGTCACCGAGTGATGTTGTGAACAAGCACTGACGCCTGCATTAGCCGGATCTTGGGACACGCTTGCCAATCATCAAGCCAATATGTATGGGCCCCCCATCAACGCTGCAGACGCCGTCCATTGGTATAGTTCCAATGGCGTTCCGAGATCAAAGCTAGTCCTAGGGATTCCACTCTATGGTAGGAGCTTTGCGAACACCGGAGGTCCTGGAACCCCCTTCTCCGGTCTTGGTCCTGGAAGTTGGGAACAAGGAGTCTACGACTACCGTGTTCTTCCCCTTCCAGGGTCCTACGCTTTCCAGGATGACCAGAGGATCGCAAGCTGGTCGTATGACTATCAGAAAAAGGAAATGATCAGCTTTGACAACGAACATATCGGTGCGATGAAAGGTCGATGGATCCGTGAGCAAGGGCTAGGTGGCAGCATGTTTTGGGAGCTCAGTGGTGACAAGGGCAGTTACAGGGAGGGTATGGAGGCCGGACCGGGCAAGGACCCGGTTCCTGGACAGAGTTTGGTAAGGATCGTGAAGGACGCGATGGGACCACTCGATCGTAGCCCGAACTGGTTGAGGTATGAACGTAGCCAGTTCGATAACCTGCGGAATGGCACGATCTAGTGCTTAGACGCACCGCAATACACCAGCATCAGACATTACCTAGGGACTCATGTAGTATTAGCGCACGGACATGATCAAGGACAGAGACTTGTGATCAAAACATATGTATGTAGTGCCAAATTTGTCAGTTCTGAAATTTATAGATTCTGAGCTTTTCTCGTGCGTCCAATTGTCTCTTGAGAGCTCACCGATCACAGGAAGGCGCTGGAACCAAAGACCGGACACGTTTCGCTCTGCTCTACGCCAGCACTCATTTATAGAATCCGTCGTCGACGCGATACCACGAGCACGCCTCCAGCCCTGCCTGATACCGGCCACATCCTCTAGACTGTAAAATCGTTGTCTGTAGTTCATCCATAGACCGGAGAGCAAGCGTATTATTACCCTAGTCTACGATATCCATCGGTCCCCTCGTCTGCACTCTTCAATGTCTCCCGCTCTTACCCACGAACCAACTGATGTTGACTTCGCATCAATCATCGAGTCGCTGCGTTCTGCACCAACAGGACCAGGTGAGTCCGTTCGGATGACAGAATGGAACGCGAAAGCAATCTTACTTTGCACAGATGCTAAAGCAGCTGCCGATAAACTTGCACTTGCTGTCTCGAGGGCCGGCGTAGAGACGCTCATGTACGTCGCTCGTTCTAATTCCCAACGGCAGAGTCAACTAATATCTCCTTGTTTTTTTCATCAGTGATCGAAATGTCATTCACACCTTGCACGCCTTCGCTCTCAATAAGAAATCAGGCTACGAACGGGAGTCCGCAGCGATTGGATTCCAATCACTGCCCGCTGTTCTCGGGGCGTCCAGCGCACCGTTTTTACTCCCTAGTCTTCCCATATTGTTTGACCTCTATTCCGATAAGGGAGACGTGGTGCGAGCTGCTGCTACTGCCGCGACCAAGGCCATATTGCAACTCTTCCCCCCAGAGGCGACGAGGACCGTCTTTAGAAGTCTGGAGGACACTTTAGAAAAAGGAAAATGGCAAACAAAAGTGGGTGCCCTAGATGCGCTCAAAAATTTTGTGGCCACCGCGAAAGAATCCGTGGCCGATGAATTGGGGCATATACTCCCAAAAATCGAGCTTGCGATGCACGACACTAAGAAAGAGGTACTTGTCAAAATAGCGTTCGGATGTCAGTCACGGTCTGACGATGCGCTAGGTTGCCACTTCAGCTATCAAGTGCGCTACGTCGCTCTGCAACACGCTTG
>QFEL01003430.1:0-17719 GCA_003316195.1 Neoboletus brunneissimus
ACTGAATGTGGATGCAGCCTCCAGGTGAACCATCTCGGTACATCTCTCCTGTCGTTGTTGCTGTTACCTTGCCTGGTGGACACTGGGAAGAAGTTTGGGAGCACGTCCCGCTTGGTGGTCGTTGCCAGCGAAACTCACTACTGGGTCGATATCCCCAAAGACGTCAAGGAATCATCTAACCCAGTAGCGACACTCAGCAGCCGAAAATATAGAGAACCTTCGTAAGTGACCATCCCGCTCCTGAAAATTGGACATCTGCTCACGGACGCTGTCAAGGGTCATGCGTGGTCGCTACCCTCAGACGAAGCGTGAGATTCTATCCCGTCCTCGTTCCGCACCGGTCATTGATGGACCTCATTCACTAACTTTTATAGTCTTGAATGTGTTCTTTGCACGCGCGTTGCAGGATCGGTTGCAGTCTATCACGCCATTGACCGTCAATGCTGTTTGCCCGGGTTTTTGCTACTCCAACTTGAGGCGGAATATGCGAGACACGCTCACGACTGTAATCATGGCCGTTATGGAAATGCTCTTGGCCCGGACATCTGAGCAAGGCAGTCGTCAGCTCATATACGCTGCCATCGGCGAGCGGGACAATGAAGATCGCATGAAGGGTGCTTATATCAGCAAAGCAGCCGTCGTCGAACCTTCTGATTTCGTGATCAGCGAGGAGGGCAAGAAGATGCAGGATAATGTCTGGGTGAGCATGTCCATACTATCATTTCACTGTGATATTGATCTCCCTTGTTGCAGAGGGAAACCATTGAGATATTGACAAGGGAAGCACCTCAGTTAAACAAGATCGTGCAAGAGTACCTCGTTTGAATGACAGAGATGACTAGGTTTTTTAATTCATGGTTGAATAAGGACATGATTGGAATCCACTCATAATGCGCTGCGATGTAATGGAGTTCCTATGGGACCTGACGGAAAAGACTCCAGTCATACCGGTGCATGGATTTGGTGACGTAGTCCGGGAAAATGAATATGATGGATCTGGAGCTTGTGACACACGACAGAAACTTCCCCGGTGATAGATCGTCGGCCCTAGCGGAGTAATGTGTCATCACGACCGCCCAAAGACACAGGGATTAAACGACAAGCACGGAGGGCGAGGGGAGTACCGATGTCATTCCGGAGTACTGGGGCACTGTCCCTTGCCTGGGACAATTGCATGGTACTTGCGATCATCAAACGTTGTTCAAACGTTCACCGTTGCCGAGCTGCGTCTTCGATGTTGCCTACGCATCCCCAAGGCTCCCTGCCAGACGACGACATGCGTGGCTCTGTTCGACCAGACGTCTCGGCCCGGTTGTGGCTAACGTTCCTCCATTCTGACATGGAGATCGGTACGCCGACGAATCAGACCCGATTGACGTCCGCTTGTGAAGAAACGGCTAGCCCAACGCGTTTCAAAACGCCAGTCAGGAAGTATTGACCACTAAAGAGGCTCCGGTGGGTGAAAACCATGGAGAACGAGTCGACTGGTGGATATCGTCCGGTTTTCTCAAGGCTTCGGTTCGTACGAGAACATTCTTCAAGATCGGAGGGAAAAGCTCGGGCTCAACGTCATTCTTCTTCTTCTTCTTCTTCTTCTTCTTCTTCTTCTTCTTCTTCTGCGGTTGTGTGCTTTTTATTATTATCGCTGTCATTGTACTTGTCACCTGCCTGACATCGAGGCTTGTGCATATCGCTGTGGCGTCTCAGAATCTTGCGCTGCTCGCATACGGTGCAAGCGACGATGAGAGTCGATGCGGCAATTGGTATGAAACACGGAGCGGACGTGCTACCAGAAAGGAAATCAAGGGTTGACCTATACCCCAAACTGGCACAGCCCCTGCACCAACTCCAATGCGGCAACAAAAAAGATGGAAACATGCCTCGCCAAGTGCATTCCCGACTTTCAGACTCCAGTTTAGGCGTTGGACAGCTCTGACATCCATCGTAAGTCTAGCAGGGCTGCAATAGTAATTTGACATGTAGGCAGCAGCCTGGATTTGTTAATTGTTTGGCAGTCCCGGGCCGGCGACCACTCCTCTGGAGTGATTGGCATTGTCAATTTCGTCTATTGATACAGGGCCCAGCGCTCGTCTTGACCAGCAAGTTCTCTACTTGTTCTCTTGCCAGTGCTCCCCATCTTACTATGCAGCCTCACCCACAGAAAGACTACATGGCAACCTTTTTTTGCGTTGCAGTCCCAATACGGCTTGGGACTCGGAGGTGTCCCCAGTTGAACAATATTGTGCAAGAATATCTCGTTTGAATGACAGAGATGACTGCGTTTTTACCTCGCTTAAGAATCGCCAGTCGACTCTCTCTAGACTACCACATAGACCTTAGACCTTCAAAAATATCTACCACGTCGCGTTTGGCACCATCCGGCAAGTGGGATGCACGGTATGCGTCAAATTTTCGTGGTGTGTCCGTTGTTGCTGATATTTCCACGTCGTTCTGCCAGATACCTTGGCCCCGTTCCCCATGACTCTTCCTACTACGCCAAGTGCATGCTTGGTGGTCTTCTTGCTTGCGGTGTCACGCATGCCGGTATTACACCGCTCGACGTCGCCAAATGTAACATGCTGGCTCGTCGCTGAAGTGTCATCTTCACGACGTTCGATTCTCAGACTGCGTTCGGTAGGTAAAACCCGGCGAAATACAAGGGCCTCACTTCCGCTCTCGGTACCCTCCGTTCGGGAAGAGGGTCAAACTGGTATCTGGAAAGGCCTCGGTCCAACCCTCGTTGGCTACTCCCTGCAAGGGATGTTTAAGTATGGTCTCTACGAGGTGCTCAAGGACGCATATATGAACTTGGCCGGTGAGAAGACCGCCAGCAAGTACAAGCCCGTTTATGTGGCTGGCTGGCTCTGCATCGGCAGAGGTCTTTGCCGACATCGCTCTCTGTCCGTTTGAAATGACAACGGTCAAGATCCAGACCAGCCCGGGCGGTACGTTCCCAATCGCGTTCGGTGCTGCCCTCCAGGGGATGAGCAAAAACAAGGCCGCGACCCGTTACCCCTTTGGTTCCATCGTTCCTCTGTGGTCACGTCAAGTTAGTACACCTCGGCTTTCGTGGTGTTTACCCGGCTAACTGCGTTTACTAGATCCCTTATACGATGACCAAGTTCTTCTTCTTTGAGAAGATTGTCCGATTGTTCTACGCCCACGTCTTCACGGAGCCCAAGTTGTTTGTGCTATCGTGTCACATCCAGCTGATTCGGTCGTGTCGCTCATGGGCAAGCCTGCTAACAAGGGCAAGAGTATTGGGCAGATCGCATCAGAAACCGGTGCGGTTGCCCTTGCCACCAAGGGCCTCGGTACCCGTGTGCTCATGATCGGTACTTTGACCGGTGAGTGCAACACATGGACTCTTGCAACGGATATTGTTCCTAACATCTCGACTAGGCTTCCAGTGGTGGATCTACGATACCTTCAAAGCCACCATGGATCTCGGCACGACAGGTGGCAAGTAAAGTCCAAAAATCCTCACCGTTTGCTCGTAGTACCGTTTTGTTTATTTCCCTGTCGTAATACCTTGGTTGCAGGACGTTGTCCATACGCTATAGATGTTCGCGACTGTGAGTTAGACCGCATACTCCATTCCTACAGTCAGGTTTCTCTGTTACGTCCACTTGGATGGTGAAAAAATGAAAATTGTGTCTAGCGGAGAAGCACATGTGCGCATTTATGTCTAGGACAGGAGTGGTATCGCTTGGTGCAGATTCAAGTTGGTGTGAACTCGCTCGGAGATTTCGCAAGACATGTACATGGCCCGCAGATGGCTTTTTTGGCCCAGGTGTAGTACGACTCATTCAACGAAATGATAACATCGAGCACTAGTGTCTCCATCCAGGAAAACAGACGCTATTCACTGGGTACCAAAGCAGAATCTACTTTCCTTGGTGCTTCGTAGTCTAGTAACCAGCCCGTCTATGAGGCCGCCGCGTTGAGAGGCAGACTACAGCGAGATGATTTGTGGTGCTCGTCCTAAGTCATAGTCTGTGGTCATAGGAATCTCTGTGTTGGAATCATCTGCTAGCAGAATCCACTCTTCCATTCCTTTACAAGTGAAGAAAATACATGCAGATCTTGTACAATCAACCCCGTAACCATAGAGCTAGTTTTTCCACCAACCATTAAGTTCATTCCTCGTGAACTCTGCAATCTCATCACCAGAGGGGCGTGATTTAGCAATCAAACACCAGCATCGACCAATGAACTCCCATTGCTGGTCAGTAATGACACCCTCAGTGGGACGTCTGGGCGTGATTCCCTTTGAAACTGCACTGATGACCTCCGTTTCATGCATATCATGGTAAGGAACCTTCCCTGACAAGATCTGCTCACAATGATTCCACAATTACTACGAGTGAGAGGAGTAATAACCAAATGAGAACAAACCTGCAACATGATACATCCGAACGAGAATACGTCACTCTGCTGTGTAGCCTTGGGATTATTGTTGTCACCTGGGAGGGCGAGTAACTCGGGAGCTGTCCAACGGATCGTTCCCCTGTCTTGAATTGATGTGGCAAACACGGATCCAAGTCCCAGATCACATAGCAGCGTCAACAAGCCAAAATCGGAGATGCATGCCCTTTTATTCGCATAAATGAGCACGTTCGACTAACTCATGGGTTACTACACTGTATGTTGGAAGGATAGGAACACTTACACCTGAAAGATCTCCGTGGACAACCAATTGCGAATGCACTGTTAGCCGCCATCTCGTCAGCAAGGAATAGCCCTGCTTCATGTATAATCACGTACAATACTGTAGGCCAGCAGCAACATCATTAAGCTGCGAAATGAAGCTCCACATCGGCTACCATGCAGCAGAGGCGTTCAAAAGTATCACTTACCAGAGCCAGCCGGCGTTCAGTTCTAAGATTCGCATTGTGTTTTTCAAGATAAGACGTGAGAGTGCCATTCTCGACCCATGGACATATCATGGCAGGCAACATCCCAAAGTTCATAGTCGTGCCAAATAATGGTAGGACATTAGGATGGTCCAGGCTGAGCCATATGACGACCTCCTGACGGATTCGCTACGGAGTTGTTCATCAATGAGTAAAACTGAACACTAGCATTCAGGGTGTGCACCATCAATTTTTGGGACTGCTTGTCTTCGGTAGAATATGATTTAATGACTTTGATGGCGACCTGAGGAGTGTCAGCTAGGTCGGATGACCGCACGGGGATGATGTACATCAATTGACCGCCCACGGACGTGGAATGTGCCTTTATATATATCAGCGAAGCTTCCAGTTGCGGAGGGGTGTTCTCCTTCTCGTGTCACGTAACCGGTGAGATCATTCGGGAATATGGTTCGGCTTTCCTCCAAATGGATTTGTGGGCAGCTCAAGCTGGATGGGATGCTAAGACTTACATATTGCGAAAACTGTGCGCAATCAGCGATGGCTGTCCTTCGGGTATTACAGTAGTTACTTGACGACTGCTCGAGCCCACGGTGATCTGATTCCTAAAGACATCCTGCAGGAAAATAAGTCTATATCACGGATACATAAAGGAATGCCTTACTAGAGTACCAACATCCGTACCACGGACTTTGGTAGGTATCGCAAGCATGTCTGACAACTATAACAGGGTTTGTTGGGTACACAAAAGGCATGACGGAAGAAACATGACGTACCTTTCCCATCGTCGACGGGACGCCAACGGTTGGATCGTGGGGATGAGCATGGTCCTAGAACAGTTTGAGAAGACAGGGTAGCGCTGTTCATAAGATGAATAGACCATGCACACCTTGATGGAAGGATCATCACCACTTGGGGTACTTTTCTCGTCTCGTTGGTCTTGTTTCGTCTTCAGGAAATTATAGAGGGCAATGCAATGCAAGAAGAGTAACAATGTCTGAGACAGTATCACAATAGAGAGTTGACAATAACTCACTTGCTGGATGGGACACGAGAAGGGTGAGACAGTCTGAGACACCACTACAGGCGGGGAGCTGATGGTCACTTACGACCTGGATGGTATGGGAAGGAGGAGAGGGTTGGTGAGACAACAAGAGCTAGGAGGCGATATTCACTCACAACCTAGATGGGAAGCGAGAACAGAAAAGGGTTCAGCAAAGCAGCAGCACGAGCAGGGAGCTGAGAATGACTCACAATCTTGATGGGATGCAAGACATGTATAAGACAGTAGTACAAGCAGGGAGCTGATGATCACCTACTGGCTGGATGGGATGCGAGAAGGAGAGATGGTCAGTGAGAGAGCAGGATGAGCATGAAGGTGACAGTCGCTCACATCCTAGATGCGACGGGAGAAGGAATGGACAGTCTATAAGACAGCAACATGAACACAGAACCGACGACAACTCACAGCCTAGACGGGACACAAGGTGGGAGAGGCGGGGTGAGACAGCGGCACGAGCAGGGAGTCGAAGATAACTCACAACCTGGATTAGACAGGGGAGAGAAGAAACAGCGTGAGACAACAGCGCAAGGAAGGAGCCCGCTATCACTCACGAACTGGATTGAAAACAGGAATGGATAGACAATCTATGAGAGGGCAGGGCTAGTAGGGAGACAATGACCACTCACATCCTAGAAGGAATGCAAGAAAGGGGACCGTCGGTGAGACAGCAGCACGGGGAAGTAACTGACGGTCACTCACAACCTAGATGGGACATGAGAAAGTAAAGGCTGGCCATGAGACAGTGGGGCGGGAGGGAGCGGACGATTGCTCACAAGCTGGATTGGACGGGAGAAGGAAGAGACAATCCGTGAGATGGTACCACAAGCAGGGAGCCAATGGTCACTCACTTTCTGGATGGGACATGAAAAGGAAGAGATGCTCGGTCAGATGGAAGCACGAGCACAGAGCTGATTATTACTCACAGCCTGGATGAAAAGCGAGAAGGGAAAGACAGTTGGTGGGAGAGCGGCGCAAACAAGGTGTAGATAATAACTCACATCCTGTATGGGACGCGAGAAGCCATAGTATATGTGAGACAGCAGCATGAAGTGGGAGCCAGTTATCACTCACGAGCTACATGGGACATGAAAAGGGATACAGTTAGTGAGACAACAAAATGAGGAGGGAATCGGTGATTACTCACTCGCTAGATTGGAAGGAAGGGACAGAGTGCGTGAGATAGCAGCACCAACATGAAGCTGGTGCACACTCACAGCCTGGGTGAGTGGCGAGGAGGGACGGACGATTAGTGAGACAGGGGCACGAGCAGGGAGCCCACGACGACTTACTCGCTGTATGGGAGGCAAGAAGAATGGGGAAAGAGTGTGTGAGACAGCAGCACAAGGAAGAAGGCGATGGTGACTCACTCGCTGACGGACATGCGAGGAGGAGGAGATATTCGGTCAAACACCAGCATGATCAGGGAGGTGACAATCGCTCACTCGCTGGATGGGGCACGAAAAGGGAGAGAACCTCTGAGACATTAGTACAATCAGGAGGCCGATGACAACTTACTCGCTAGATGGGACATGAGAAGGGGAGAAGTGGTTTGTGGGACAACGGCACCAGCAATGAACCGATGATCACTCACAATCTATATGGGACACAAGAAGGGAGAGATGGTCTGTGAGACGGCAACACAGGCGGCTGGTGAGTCGACAACTACTCACCAGCTGAGTTGAACGCAAGAGAGGAAACAGTCTACGAGATAGTAACACAGGCAGGGAGCCAACAGCTACTCACATGCTGAACGGGACACGAGAAGGGGGAGACGGTCAAGCAGACAGCAGCACAATCAGTGAGCCGACAATGACTCACCATCTGGATGAATCATGACAAGAGAAAGACAGTGTGTGATACAGCGATACGAGCGGGGAACCAACAGGCACACAGTCAGTGATATAGCAGTACGAACAGGGAGCCAAAGATCACTCACCGGCTATATGGGACAGGAGGTGGGAGACAGTGGTGAGACAGGAGAGACATGGGTGAGTTAGTAGCATGAACAGGCACCATCAATTACTTACAAACTAGATTGGGAATGAGAAGCGAGAGACGGTTGGTGTGGTAGAAGAAAGAACAGGCAGTCAACGATGACTCACATCCTAGACGGGAGGCAAGAAAGAAGGGGCGGTCGGTGAAATACCAGCACGAGAAGGAAGCCAACAGTCACTCACATCCTGGATGGGACATGAGATGAGAGAGACGGTCGGTGAGATAGCAGCCCAAACAGGGAGCCAACAATCACTCACAACCTAAATGGGACACGAGATGAAAGACTGTCGGTGAGGTGGCAGCCCAAACAGGGAGCTAACAGTCACTCACAGGCTAGATGGGACACGAGGCGAGAGAGATGGTCGGTGAGATAACAGCCCGAACAGGGAGCCAACAATCACTCACCGTCTTGATGAGACACGAGACGTGAGAGACGGTCGGTGAGATAGCAGTCCGAACAGGGAACTAACAGTCACTCACATACTGGGTGGGACACGAGACGACAGACGGACGGTGAGATAGCAGCACAATCAATGAACCGACAATCACTCACAACCTGGATGGGACACGAGATGAGAGAGACGGTCGGTGGGATAGCGGCCTAAATAGGGAGCCAATAGTCACTCACCCCCTTGAAGGGACACGAGACGAGAGACGATCGGTGAGATAGCAGCCCGAACAGTGAGCTAACAGTCACTCACCGACTTGATGGGACACGAGATGAGAGAGACGGTCGGTGAGATGGCAGCCCGAACAGGGAGCCAACAATCACTCACTTCCTGGATGGGACACGAGACACGAGAGACGGTTGGTGAGATAGCAGCACAAGCAGTGAGCTAACAATCACTTACCGACTTGATGGGACACGAGACGAGAGAGACGGTCGGTGAGATAGCAGCCAGAACAGGGAGCTAACAGTCACTCACCGACTTGATGGGACACGAGACGAGAGAGACGATCGGTGAGATAACAGCCCGAACAAGGAACTAACAGTCACTCAGACAGTCACTCACAACCTGGATGGGACACGAGACGTGAGAGACGGTTGGTGAGATAGCAGCCCAAACAGGGAGCTAACAATCACTCACCCACTTGATGGGACACGAGACGAGAGAGACGGTCGGTGAGATGGCAACCCGAGCAGGGAGCCAACAATCACTCACTTCCTGGATGAGACACGAGATGAGAGAGACGATCGGTGAGATAGCGGCACGAGCAGTGAGCCATCAATCACTCACATCCTGAATGGGACACGAGACGAGAGAGATGGTCGATGAGATAGCAGCCCGAACAGGGAGCTAACAGTCACTCACTTCCTGGATGTGACACGAGACGAGAGAGACGACCAGTGAGATAGCGGCACGAGCAGTGAGCCAACAATCACTCACTTCCTGGATGGGACACGAGACGAGAGAGATGGTCGATGAGATAGCAGCCTGAGCAGTGAGCTAACAGTCACTCACATCCTGAAGACAAGATAGGGTCGGTCAGACAGCAACACAAGAGATGACCGCAGCTCACCATCTCGGAAAGCTAGCTTGTGACGAGTCTGGAAGTAGTGTCTGTCAATTGGGCCACTGAAGAAGGTGAATCGGAAAGCCTCGTGTCCGAGAAGCACTCATCCCAAATTTAGGCTCCGTCAAATTTAAGTAAGCTGTCAATTAGCGTCAGTGTTAGTAATGCCAATTGGCAGCAAGCAGAGGTGTTTCCCGACGATATGATAATGCATCGTAGCGGCGCACACGCCGGTATTGATTATGCTATTACCCATGTGTTTTTTCCTGTCGAGCCTCCCAGCCATAACGACTATACCTTGGGGAACGATCTTTCACTAGCTCGTCGAGTGTGTGCTGCTTCCCATGCTTATAGCGCACACCTCGAGGGGACCTCCGAGCCTCAGTGGCATCACATTACATGGATGCTAGACAACTTGCAAGCCTCCGCCCACTCTGAGCACCTGGAGAGAAGCCACGTCATCTCCCAGCTGCGTGGTATGCAGGCAGGAGGTATGTTTACAGGTTCTTTGTAAATCTCTGCTGACAATCTATAGATACTCTCGTGTTTTTCATCCGAGTTCACAATACTGCAGTTGTCGTTACGAAGCATGAGAACAGTACACTATTCGAGTCCTTCGAGGTATCCCCACCCGGTGATGTTGTAAAGAAGACTGGAGGGTCTCTGATCTGCTCGTATCCTGGGTCAGCCGTCGAGACGCCAAACGAGGTGTTTGACGACGAGGACTTTCAATTCGAGCTCGCCAGTGTCCTCTCTTGCCTTCAAACTGTCGATTCTGACCCTCCCTCCCCTCCCCCTGGTCGTTCGCAATATACCCCTACACTACTTACTAGCATCTTGCGAGGCGTTAGTAGCACTGCTAATGTTCCTCGCATCACCAAACGTATTCGTGACGATATTGTCTGGCAGGATCCGGACGATGACTTCACCGAGGTTGTTTGGCGCCGCTCCTCTCTTTGGCTTCTCATAAGAATCGCGATTCAGACGTCCGTCGGTCGTTCTCCTCTTGGACGTGCTTCCTACAAACGATTCATGATGTTTTTCCCATGTACCCTGGCGAGGGACACGGACATTACAAATCTTTCCAGCGATCTGCTTCATTTGATGTTATCTAAAATTCTCCGACGTTTAAGCAAGCTGAGCACCTCCACCCCTGATTGGCTCTCCGACATGGCGCTGAAAACATGTGCTTGTCTTCAAGAAATCCTCGACGACAGGTGGATGCAATTGGGGTCCAGCCCATCTCCATTTCGAAATCCATCCCAGGAGGAACTCGTCAGAGATACACAGCTCTCACTCCAAGACAGTCATGAATACATTTGCAGCGCTCTTGTGAATTCTCACCATGAACCCCTCTGCATTCCTTTCCATCCCACCTCTCATCACCGCGGCACCGTTAACAATTTCTTGTCATCGAATGGGTCCTTCTTTCAGGAGGCATACGATGCCAATCCTGATGTTGCTCTCTACGACGTCGAGCAATCGGTTGAGCAGGGCATTGATGATTGGATTGCCCGTGTCACAAATGTTAACGAGGCATGTGGACAGCTCGAGATCTTGATGGATCAATATATCACGAAGCCTAGACACGGGGAACGTCCAGAAGATAAATCCATCATGTTCCTGACTACGATTGAGCTTTTTGTTGCACTAGACAAGCTAGTTGTGAAGGAGATTCCCATGCTCGCCGACTATTCTCCTGAAACCCCAATACCTCTGCTAGAAAAGCTACTCCTGCGCAAGACGACCAGTCTCCATCGTCTTTCCCATGCATACCAGTACCTTTCTGCGCGACGCTCTCGATTGCGTGCGGGATGGTCTATACTTTCGAATGAGTTCATTGAAGACGCACTCACCAACGACAGTTTCGCTGTCCGTTATTATGACCAGTCCCCACATCTTCAGCAGCTGAAAGCTTGCATTGAGTATGACGCGACGGAAAAGATTGTTGGACGGCCCATCCGGCGACAAGAAGTTGCCGGTCCGCAAGAGAATCGACAGGATCTATCTGGGAGACATCTATCTGATGGTCCAGAGCCTCCTCCATCACTATTGCCCGCCTCGCCATTACACGCCAAAGTGGTCATCTTCGAGCTACAATGCCCGGCGTGTTTTCGTATCTGGCGTTCTGCCGCTTCCCGAATTCTGTATTATTTGTGCTGTTGCATTTATGATTATAACACCTTCGATGAGGAGAAAGAGGACAATCTCCTTGCGCGCGTTCCTGCATCGCAGCCCTACTTTGTCGAGCGCAAAGTAACCTAAAGCCTCTCCTTCCGGGCCCACTTTGTCTATTTTTATCCAAAAGCACAATCTCAAAACAATCCAAAACTACGTTATGCGATCCAACATCTCACATTCGAGCAAACTCAAGATACTCCAACAGACCGTCTCTCAATATGGCAGGAAAAGGAGTACTACAGTGATTTCCTCGAGCTCAATGTCATTATTCTTCAAGTTCTGCGGTTGTGTGCTTTTTATGATCGCTGTTATTGTATGTACTTGTCACCTGCCTGACACCGAGGCTTGTGCATATCGCTGTGCAAACTCGGGTAGTCGTTGTGGCGTCTCAGAATCTTGCGCTGCTCGCATACGGTGCAAGCGACGACGATCGATGCGGCGAGTGGTATGAAACACGGAGCGGACGTGCTACCAGAAAGGAAATCAAGGGTTGACCTATACCCCAAACTGGCACAGCCCCTGCACCAACTCCAATGCGGCAACAAAAAAGATGGAAACATGCCTCGCCAAGTGCATTCCCGACTTTCAGACTCTAGTTTAGGCGTTGGACAGCTCTGACATCCATCGTAAGTCTAGCAGGGCTGCAATAGTAATTTGACATGTAGGCAACAGCCTGGATTTGTTAATTGTTCAGTCCGACGACCACTCCTCTGGAGCGATTGGCATGTCAATTTCGTCTATTGATACAGGGCCCAACGGTCGTCTTGACCAGCAAGTTCTCTATTTCTTCTCTTGCCAGTGCTCCCCATCTTACTATGCAGCCTCACCCACAGAAAGACTACATGGCAACCTTTTTTGTATTGCAGTCCCAATGCGGCTTGGGACTCAGAGGTGTCCCTGGTACTACACCACTTCCCGAGACAGACATTAAACCGCGGAAATTGTACAAATGGAGGGCGTCTTGCTCGTCGTCCGTCGCATCCTTGATACATTCCACGGTACGCTCCGGCGCGACACACCAAGCCAACTCAGGTGACTCTGACCAAGTCTGAGTTGCACGGGCTTGAGGGGGCCGTCTCACCAGCCCGTTCCAATCATAATTGACATGATAGTCTTTCATCCTATGTGATGTGCGTGGGGTTCTCTATGAACTACATTGTCGTCACAATACTAAAGATTTTTGATCTAGACGCATGTGCCCATTTTGTGTCTACTCTAGTGGAGCTTTTGAGGTTGTGGGCCCGGGGCTCATAGTTTATTGATGGAAAAGCAATTTGTGCCGTGACGGGTGACGATGAACATGAAGACACGATACTCAAGCTGTAGCAGATTAATAGATGGGCTTCCTTGGATTGTGGAGAAAACATCATTGTGGAAATCCAGGCGCCAATACCTAGTACATCTGTGGTGGTGGATTCACACTCGGTCTCACTTCAGTCTCATCTTCATCACTACAGACGCCTACTCATACTTTCGACCTGGCGGAGCCGCTCCAAAGTTCCCTTGGTGTGCCAAAGCATCCTCATTCTCATATTGATTTTCTATGGGGCTTCATTCCAGAGCTCAAGGACCAGCTTCTGTCACGACTGCCGGACCACAAATATGACAATGATGAGCATGGTTTCTCCGGCGAAGAAACGTAGCTGAATTCAAATCGTCAATAAAGGGACCCTCACAGAGATTCTTAAATGAGGCAAAAACGTAGTCATCTCCGTCATTCAAACGAGGTACTCTTGCACAATCTTGTTTAACTGAGGTGCTTCCTTCGTCGATATCTCGATGGTTTCCCTCTGTAACAAGGGATGTTAATCTCACAGTGAAATGATAGTATGGACACACTCACCCAGACATTATCCTGCATCTTCTTGCCCTCCTCGCTGATCACGAAATCAGAAGGTTCGACGACGGCTGCTTTGCTGATATAAGCACCCTTCATGCGATCTTCATTGTCTCGCTCGCCGGTGGCAGCGTATATGAGCTGACGACTGCCTTGCTCAGATGTCCGGGCCAAGAGCATCTCCATAATGGCCACCAACACAACCCTGAGCGTGCCTCGCATATTCCGCCTTAGGTTGGAGTAGCAAAAACCCGGGCAAACAGCGATGACGGTCAATGGCGTGATAGACTGCAATCGCTCCTGCAACGCACGTGCGAAGAATACGTTCAAGACTATAAAAGTTATGGTGAATGACGTCCATCAGTGTTGGCATGGAATGGAATCTCACGTTTCGTCTGAGGGTAGCGACCACGCATGATCCTTGACAGCGTCCGTGAGCAGACGTCCACGTTTCAGGAGCGGGATGATCACCTACGAAGGTTCTCTATATTTTCGGCTGCTGAGTGTCGCTACTGGGTTAGATGATTCCTTGACGTCTTTGGGGATATCGACCCGGTGGTGAGTTTCGCTGGCAACGACCACCAAGCGGGGCGTGCTCCCAAACTTCTTCCCAGTGTCCACCAGGCAGGGTAACAGCAACAACGACAGGAGAGATGTACCGAGATGGTTCACCTGGAGGCTGCATCCACATTCAGTACGTGTCCAGGATATGTAACAAACATAAAATCCACCTTGACTCCCATCCATCACCAGTTTCGTGGTATTCCATGTTTGCAACTGCTGCGTTCATGAGTAGAATGTCCAAACGATCGCATTCCCGTTGGAACCTCTCCGCAAAACTGGTGACGGAGGAAAAGTCAGCAAGATCGACAGTCCACGGTTGGCATGACTTGAATCCGGTAGCCGATTCGATTTCTTGAAGGGATGAGGATGAAGAAGAAGGATGTAGCACGAACACGTACCGGAAACGGCAGCCTTACCCTTGGTGTCGCTGCGACAAGCGACGATGAGTTTGGCTGGATTCATGCGGGCGAGATGTTTCGCGGCTTCAAATCCGATGCCTGTGTTGGCGCCGACGACCACGACGGTTTTACCGGTGAGATCGACACTCTCGACAGGAGCCGCTGTGGACCATTGACCGACGATAAAGCTGAGATACGATTTCTCCATAGTTGAAATGAAGGTGAGCGTTGGTAGTGGTCGCGATGGGTGGATTGGATACGAGTGGCTCACCTGGCGGCTTATATGTGCACCCAGTGTGCGCATGCCGAGTGAAAACGCCAGCAATACCTTGGCCGAACGAGGTCTATGATATGTGCTAAGCCAAAACTCTTTTGTAATCAAACAGCATATTGTTCCAACTTGCAAGCAGTACCACGTAATGTAGCTGAGTCACTACATTCAAAAGTCCTCGACGAACTTAGGAAAGACCCTATTATGATGTGGACTAGTCAGCATTTTTACACAACAACGATGTGTTTACCTTTGTTCATACCTAAGCAATATCTAGCAAACCCGCAGTTTCTGCCTTTCGAAAACGGGCTGCTTTTTAACACCGTGCCAGCGCCAGCCGGCAGTATCGCAGGGACGCGTATACTCTTGGTGTGTCAATATCGTCATGAGAGTCTGTGCAATCATGTGTACAACAGCCACATCACGAGAATCTTGTCTGTGAGAGTACAAAGCCCACACGGCCAAGGCTTGAAGCATCAAAGCATGCACCTCGCCTTTGATGAGTAAAGCCTCGAGCACTGATCTTCTATGCCCGGGTCTGCTCGTAGAGTACCCTGTGATGCTGACAAGCATCTCATCATTTGCAACGTGTTTCCTGAATTCGGCGGCCCTGTGGAATTTTATGGTCGATTATTGTCCATCACGGCTTCCAGACTCGCTAGTGCAAACACACCTTTCTGCTTGATGTTCTGTCGACATCTCCGGGGTGCTGCTCAAGTTAAGCGCTTGAGCTACCCCACTAGCAATGTCTGCCCTTGTTCCTGATGGTGTATATAATGTCCTTGATATCGAACAGGACAACTTCGTTGCAGAGCCAGTTAGATAGTGGAGGGTCCTTAAAGTCAGGGCAAGGGTCATCATCATCGAGAGTTTCATTCCGTTGTCTTTCGTGAATGCACATGTGGCCCCGCGGCTAGTATGCGTACTCGGATATGTGTAGCTGATGTGACTACCATCTCATGATTAGAGTCTCGGTCTGAGTAATAAGATTAGCTAAGCTAATATTTCGGCAAACAGAAAATTTCCGAAGCGTATGTTTATTTGTTTGTGCAAGTGCAATTTCTTTGGACCGTACGATGCAACCATCACTCGTCCTGCGGTCGGGCAGGTCAGCTTGGAAAGGTCAGTTTTTGTCACAAGCCAACGGGAAACTCTAAGACACGTATTAGGTCCATATTTCGTGGCCTTTTCAAACTTGAAGCAAGCGTTAGAAGACAATGTCCCTATACGGACAAACGCACGGGCTTGTACCGTCCTGCCAAACTTCGTTGGGTGAGCGGGTTGTTCGGGAGTATTTTTCACTTGACCTGTGAACGTTGACAGCGTCCGATTTTTGGTACACAACGGCAAAGACTACGTCCCGGTGACGGTCACGCAAGACATGATCGGCCACAAACTCGGTGAATTTGCCCACACAAAGAAACGATTCACTTACAAGCAAGTGTTTTCTTGATGCTTGTTCGAATCACGACTCACCTTTGAAATCAACCGCAGGGCAACAAAGAACCGATGAGTGTCGGCAACGGTAGCGTTGTTATGCTCTGTTTCAGTTCGCACACCGACTGGCCATTTTTGCCCCGCGAATTCCCCAGGGATGTGTGATGGATCACCCACGAGCATGTTGCCCGGCGTCGACGGAAGCTCGGAACGGAAGACAGCTCGTATCATGGATGTAGACGGCTCGCATCTCCCCGGTCTCGAATGATTAGCTCAAGTACATACGTCTCTCGTTTTGTGATCTCTGTTACCGTGGTGATATGCTTTATGGGCGGGTACATCCGAGCTGAGCCACGACCGTATCTTGCTACCTTCCACTCTGTTTCGTATCGCCCTAATCTGTTTCGCTGTACTTGTTTCCTTCTGCGCGCTCGCCGTCCATCGCAGCGAGCAATCGCTCCATAACAACGAGTTGCTATCTGGTTCCACCGCTTTCAACTACCGTACCTGCTGACAGAACACCACGCCTCGCCTCCAGCCTCGTGCTTTAATTTCTGAATGGACGATGGCCTTCAACGTTGCCAGCGGGAACTTGACTCCTTCCAGACCTGCACCACAGGCACCTCTCCGGCGACTAGCAGATTCTCCATCACCGTCACAGTACAATAACGCTCTCCAAACCTCGGGCTACAACGCATCGTTCTCATCCGGCTCATCGTACGCTTCGGACTACACCGGCATAGGCGGATCCCCAATTCGGTATTCAGACGCATCGATGAACGCTCAAGTGGTTCGTAATGGCATAGTCAGCTTAAAGGAGGAGGGTTTTGCCAGTTTCATGTTCTTAAGAAAATGGTTGGTCTTGAAGGGAGAGACGCTCACTATACATAAGACAGAGGTGCGTAGGATCGGCGCACAATCGAATCGGCTCCCCGCGCTCGGCCAAATCGCTTCCATCGTCCGTTAACTGATGCCGTGCTCTAGTCTTCCCCAGTACAAAGCGTGATCATGTTGCACGATATAACCAATATCGAACGTGTAGATTTGAAGCCTTATTGTCTGCTACTGGAGACCAAGGACAAGCGGTACCACCTTGCCCTCAAGAACGACGAGGAGCTCTATGGTTGGCAGGATGACATCTACTCCCGGAGTCCGTTGATGGGCGTCAGCAACCCAACCAATTTCGTCCACAAGGTCCACGTCGGGTTTGATCCCATATCTGGCGCATTCACCGTACGTTTTTCATTGTTTGCTTCCCTTGAATGTCGGATTCGACGTCTGATTCTATTCCCTGTACTCTGCTGTCCAGGGCATGCCCGAACAATGGAGCAAGTTGCTCACGAAATCAGCCATCACCCGGGAAGACTACGCAAAGGACCCACAGGCTGTGCTCGATGTGCTCGAGTTCTACACCGATCACCAGAAGCGTGAACTCGAAGAGATGGGCATGGGCATGCCTTCTATGGCACGTTCTGCCTCGGGCAACTCGGCCCCCTCATCACTCGCTCCATTCTCGGTCGACGGTACCCCTCCCCCACGATTCAACGCCGGGACAGGTCTTGGTGGTACAACACTCGGAAAAAT